>PVLA01006162.1:0-129844 GCA_004027455.1 Hydrochoerus hydrochaeris | reverse complement strand
TACTCAATTATACTGCTATATTCAATTATGCCTGATGATATAGACATTCTATTGAAGATAATAAGAAACAACACAGTAATCATTGTAGATCACCTTGTACTGTGGTTTTATACGACTTTTTGGTTTCATGTTTTTATAGGAATTTGTTTTGTTTTGTCTTGCTAAGTTTTGTTTTTCCCTCTAATACAGAAAGGATAGAGATACACATAGAGATTCATGCATGTGTAGCTGTTCACACTCTCACTGTTTGACTATCTATTTTATATGCTTTAATTCTGTAACTTGAACAACTATTTCTAAGAGGATAATATGTAACTTATTAACCAGTGACTTCTCATTATTTATCTTTTTTTTGGAATTCTGTATTATCTCTACCCTACATGCTTTTGTTTCTCTTTAAATAAAATCTTTAAAATTAAAAAAAAAAAAGACAAGAGGAAATCCCCCACAGCTGACACAATGCACACTGCCATCCTCCAAGTAGATGCCCAGACCACCAGCCCCAGGCCTGCAGAGTCAACCGAACAATACAAGCATCAAGCTGTTCCCTTCCCTTCAGTTGCTGTCATCTCACCCTGGGTCCTACAAATCAGCAGGGGCATGGGGATGCTCTTTTGGTTTTTCAGTCTGTGAACCAGCTGATTCATGGGAAGGCGTGGTTTCTCTTCTGGATGAGGCTCTTACCCATCATTATGGTAGAGCCTGCTTCATGGGAAGGCATGGTTTCTCTTCTGGCTGAAGATCTGTGTGGTGGAGCTTGCTTCTTGAGAAAGTGTAGTTTCTCTTCTCAAAGCTGTCAAATTTTAATGGAATGCATATAGAAGCACTTAGGCCTAAACATGATGCCTGCAACTTATTTGTAAATAGTTTGGCTAAACAATCACACAAATAAATGTAAATATATTACTTGACACTAGATGGTGGTTGTGGCACACTGTCGCACTATTTTAACTTTCTTAGCATCTTAGTTACTTACTTGCAAGTACTAGTGATTAAATCCCAGGGCTTTTGCACTTAGCTACAGTCCCCAGTCCCTTTTATTTTTTATTTTTAGAAAAGGTCTCACTAAGTGGCTAAATTGCTCATCCTGGGCTTGAACTTTTAATTCTCCTGCCTTAGCCTCCCTGAGCACTAGGATTACAAGTATATTCTAATGTCTAATATTTTTCATAATAAAAATCCAGGAAGAAATAGATTCGTTCCCTTGGACTAAATTAGGGCTAGCCTCCACTGGAGTACATGGTCACCCTGCCCTAGAACAAAGTTGGGGTTTATTAGTGAAAAAGAATGTGTCAAGTCAGTGTACATGTTCATGTGTGAAGAGGCAATGGTCATTGGGTAGACAAACCAACACTGTCTTCCAAAAGGAACAGTCCTTCTAGGCCTGAGCTAACAGCCCAGCAATATAAGCTGTGTGGCATGAGATAAGTTATAGTACTTCTCAGTTTCCTCTTCTGTAAAAGGAGAATGGTATTGATTAAATAAAAGCAATGTGTGAAAGCTGTGGCTAAGTCCTGGTTGTGATGGCAGAGTCTGAATCTTATGAAACATGATTGGCAGGATTTGCACAGTCCTAAGCAGTGTTTTGCAAATTTGCAAATGAAGACAAAAGTCCAAGGAATGCTAAGGGACAGACTGCAAGCATAGAAAATAGTTCAAGGGATGGGAGGTGGCTGCTGATGTGAGTGCTAAAGGGCCTTGAGAAAAACATCACAGGTGAAAACAAAATGGATTGACTGATTTTTTAAAGAAGTAATTATCAAATGATGAGAAAAATAACTCTAACAGTAACAACTGGGATAATTTTGATTTAAGGTTCATGTAAACATATGAATGATTTCAATAGAGCCTGTCAAGAGCAAATCTGTTAGATGTCTTGAGCACTTTCCAACTAATCATACATTTTGTATATCTCTCTGTCTGAAGGATGTCTTATCACTAGATGTGTAAACCTCTGGAAACCAAAGAAATGCTTTAAAGCAAGCTCAAAATCTCCCAGTCTATTTCAAGCAGCTGGAACAATGAAATCCCTGAATGTCAACCTACATTTACAAAGAGATACTTAACAGTTTTCTTCAATCTAAAAAGAAAATGTCAGTTTAAATCTTGTTCTGTTCAGCTGTATAACTTTCAAAAGTGATTTAGGAAATATAGTCTGAGCTAGGGGTGGTGGTGTATGCCTTTGATCCCAGCTACTCAAGGGCTGAAAAAGGAGGATCGCTTAGTAAATAAGACCCTGTCTCAAATTTAAAAATTTAAAGGGATGGGATATAACTCAGTGGTAGAGTGCTTGCCTAGAATACACAAGGCCCTGAGTTAAAAAATTTGACTATGTTATGTGACTTACAGGGGCTGAGGGGAGAAACTGTGGTATGGTTTGTATCTAGATGTCCTCCCAAAGCCTCATGCAGTCACAGATGGAGCTTTCAGGAGGTGGCTGGATCTAGCGTGTATAATGCTGGGATTAAGGATGTGATGCTGCAATTGATTCATATTTTGATACTAGAATTAAATATGCTCTACCCGGGGTGTGAGTGCTACTCTCCCTAAGGGCAGATAGCTTGGATAGAACATAAGGCTGCTGTTGTCACTGCTCATCACTTGATGCTTCTTCACTACTTTGCTGCTTTGCTGTCTTCTACCTGCCATGAACTGTTTCTCCTCTGTAAGTCTCCTCTGCCATACCACCCTGATTTAGAGCCAGCTGACTACAAAATAAAACTTCTACAAACAGGGGACAGAAATAAAACTTTCCTCATTTAACTTTGAGTGTTGAGTATTTTGTCTCAGCAAAGTAACTAAGGCAAACTGCATGTAGGCAATAAAAGCTAGACATGGAAAGTGTTACTGAAAGTCTACTCTGTGCTGAGCATTGTCTGGATTCTCAAAGGGAATAATTTTCACTGTAGGAACATGCATTCTTATTGGAGAACAGGCAGGGTAATACACTAGATGAGATTTCAAGTTAAAAATAATAATTTAGTTTGCTCCTTGCATAATAGAAATACCTATAAAGTGATATAATGTAGTGGTTATCCAAAAGCTAATAAAAGTGGAAGTAATTATAAGCCCATGCTTATAGAACTGACTGCTTGGTTTCACAACCCAGTCTTACTCCTTCCTAGCTGTTTGATGATGGGTATGTCATTTAACATCTCTGGCTTTAGTTTCTTGCCTGAAAAATGGGGTTAATAAAACCCACACCATAGAGTATTCATGAGAATTAATGTGTGGATATCTGTAAAATGCTTAAAACAGTGTCAAGAACAAAGAAATTACTAGATACACTTAAGAGCTGTTAAGATCAAAATCACATCCCACCTTGACCAATAAATTTGTTGTATTTTTTTCTAAATTTCCAGAACTGGGAATTACCACATCTATACATATTTCAGTAAGGAAAATATTGGAAGCATACAACATAAAAAGTTTTCTTAAATATGTAAGAATAATTGCAAATTGGGTTTTACAACCAATGCTTAAATATTCTTAAGTAGGGCAGGTAGATTTGAAGGAAATAAAAATTGACGAGGATATCTGAAGACTGCCATGCTAGGAATATAAACTTTGTAACAGTGGACTTGCAGAGTCATTACAACAAACATCTTGATGAATATGTGTCCTAATTTCCTTGTCAAGTACATCAGGTCTTCCTTGGTGTGTATCTCCACTTCAAAGAGATAATTATAATGAACTATAAGACTATGTTGATGAGACACACAAAAAAATTCAATGGTTCATAGTTTAGCACACTGTGACAAGGTAACTGAGTGACCTATAAACTATACCGTTGCCTGGCTGCTTTTGCTATCTTCCACCACCACGCGTGTTACCCTCTGCCATGTGTAACTCTGTCTTGGAATCAGCCAATTATGGACTGAAGCCTCTACAAACTTTGAGCTAAATAAACATTTTCCCCTTTAAAAAAATAAACTACACCCTTAGTGATTCTGGATAGTCAAAATTTTTTCTAAGAATGCCACTGAAGCCTCTCTATAGATTCTAGTATAATCTCTTTTAGGTAAAATTAAGGGTCATATCATGAAGAGCTAATTATATTTAGATATGGGGTGATTATATATGGTTAATTCCAACTATAGGACAACTTAGTCGAAAGGCCCTCTTCTGTTAGGAATAAAAATGTCACTTTTATTCTCATTGGTCTAACTACTAAATACTTATGATGGACACCCCTTGAGCAGTGTATACACACCATAACTTTACAGGTTGAAGACTGGTTTGCATCAAATTGGTTTAATCACCCTGGAATTAGATGGGAAGCCCCAAATGGTACTCACTGATCCTATGGAATGAATCTGTGGCCCTGGCTACCCCTTGGATGGAAATTTGCAAACTTACCCTGTCTATAACATTGATGGTTTAGAAGTGTGTTTCACTGGTATGATCATTTGGCTTCTACCTTTGTCCCTTCTTTAGGATTATAGGATGTCATGCAACATATTGAGGCATTAGATAACTATAATCAATGGGCCTTAACTGATACCTTATCTGGTCTCTTTCTCCTAAACAAAGAAGTAAGATTAATGAAGCAAGCTGTCCTCCAAAATAAAATGGCATTAGACATTCTAAGAACTGCACAAGGGGATACTTTCGCAATTATAAAATCTGAATGGTGTGTGTACATTCCTGATCCTTCTGCTAATGGCTGTTCAAGATAAAACTATGTGTTAATGTCATGAGGGATTCTAAAATTCTCTGGGCCTTCTCCTTTCCCTCTTTCTGGGAGGCTATTACTGACTCTTCCTGGTGGAAACAACTGTTGGTTATATTCATAGTAGTCTAGTTTATCTTATTATTTGGCCCATGTATATGTAACTATTTTTTTAGCCTTGTCTCTTCTAGACTTCAAGCTATATGCCTACCCAAAATGAGAATGCTTGGTGTCTATCAAGGACCTTTAGATAGACCCTCCGTAGAGTATCTCTGCTTGCCAATCACGGTTACAACCCACTTCAGCAGCAAGTAGACAGAATGGTCATTACGTATTGCCTTCTCATGGCAGTTCACTTAAATCTTCAGAGGGTGGAATATTATAGACAGTTAAGTTAGGTAGAAATATTATAGGCAGTCAGACAGGACTGGGCCCTCTAGGGAGTCAGTGCAAAAGATGAGAACACATCTGGGTGTGTGAGAGCACACATCCAGAGGTGCATCAATTGGAGGCCTCAAGATAAAGGCAAAATGACCAGGCTTACATGTAGCCTTCCCAAGAGATAAACAGTAAATCAACATTAACATCAGTTGCCCCAGTGGGTGGTGGAAACCTTTGGTTTGTCTCTTCTTAAAAAAGTCCTTGTTCTTCCGCTCTGGTAAGTGGCTGTGGCCTCCCAAGCTCATCTGCCCCAGGGTGAGAACCATACCAGCATTTCCTGAGATCCGTGCCATGTTGGAACTTGGGGCGCTGGGAAAACAGGCAGTCAGCATGCCGCTCTGGTAAGTGGCTGTGGCCTCCCAAGCTGCGGCCGCCTCAGGGCGAGAACCATATCAGTGTTTCCTGAGATCCACACCATGTTGGAACTTGGGGTGCTGGGAAAACAGGCAGCCAGCATGCCACTCTATAAGGGGCCTCCCAAGTGGTGGCTGCCCCAGGGCGAGAACCATATCAACATTTCCTTGAGATCCACACCATGTTGGAACTTGGGGTGCTGGGTATACAGGTAGCCAGTTCACTGCTCTGGTGGGCAGTTGTGAGCCTACCGGCACGTGGGCTAAGGATGAAACATCCATCTCATCCCTCCCCCTCCCCCCGCCCCCGCTAGCAAGTGAGAGCCAGAGATATGAGCATCTCTTGGGAGTCTGACTATGTGCAATATAGCAAATAAGGGGGATTTTCTTCTGCCATCTCTTTGAAGGTAAATATATTTATCTCTGTTTTGCTCTATTCAATATTCTGTTTTTATCATTTTGGTATTTCCTTTGATACTGCTTACCTGATTGAAGGAACAACTATTGTGAAGAAAACCAGATATACTATTGTACCTACTGCTGTTATCCTCAGTGCTGTGAGGTTCTGTACCAATTTCACTGCACTGTCTCAATTGGCTTTGTCCTGTCTTGTTCTGCTATATTTTACTACCTTCAAAATAAAATAAATAAATAAAATAAATAAAACTAATAATAAATAAGAAAAAATTAAAAAAGTAAATAACAACAACAAAACAGGTACTGAGCAACCTGAAACATTATATAACTAAACAGATAATGGACTTAAAAAGCAAAAGGAGGAAAATAAAGTGCTCTAAAGGATATAACTACATGTATATTTAAGTGTGTAGGATTGATAACCATGTTGCTAAGTTTTTGTTGGATCCGTGAGCAGAACTGTTTGCAGCTTCACTGTTTGAATGTCCACTTTGTATGCTTTAATTTTGTAACTTGAACAACTATGTCCAAGAAGATAATATGTAATATATCAATTTGTGATTTCTTACTGGTTTTTTTTGAAATTCTGTATTGTTTCTTCCCTTTTTTTCTGTTTTGCTTTTTCCCCCTCTTTAAATTAAAAAAAAATTTTTTTAAAAAGTCCTTGTCCTTTTCATATATACTCGCTGCATGACCTGCTTCCCCACTAGATCCATATTACCTAAATGGCTAACCTTTTAATCTTACTGGTTGATCATAGTTTTATCCCATATGGTGCTCACCTTGTGATTTTGAATCCACCTTGTGAATCTGCTCTATAAAACTTACTATGTAGAATGGAGTCAATGGTAACACATTTGGGACCCTTTCTTTCAGGAACTATTCTTATTCCCCAGTAAATTTTTCTACTCTTAACCTTTGTTTTTTCTCAGAATTCATTCTTTGATTTTGAAGAACATGAAGTGGCATATCAGACATCGAGTAGGTTGGGAGTTACATTTATTTTCCCCTATATCAGATAAACCCAACTCAGTTTCCCTGTTTCCTCCCACACTATTTTCTGGAGAATGGCCACCTCCTCTGCACCACCCATATCTAGAGACTTTCCATGAAAAAGACACTACAGAAATGGCCTGCTAGATGTGACATAGCTTACCATGAGCTCTATTTGGTAAAAATACATTTTTTTAGGTAAAAATTCAGGTAAAAATACCTGAAAAAAATACATTTTGGATGCCCAAATATGAAAGAAAAATCCTTGCAAGATTGAAATTTACTATTTTCTTAAATATCTACAGAATGCAACATGTCAACTTCAATAATGTCATATATAAAAATTTAACACTTGCATATTTTATTGCCAAAAAAACCACAAATATTTAAAAGATCATTTAAAAATCAAATTACTAAAATTTTGGCCTAAATATTGAAGTTAAGTGTGGGATGTATTGTGATGGTTAATGTGATAGGGGTAGTGCTTTCAAAGGCATGAATAGCCCATGAAGGCAACTACTCATGAGGGTGGTTCAGTTTGCTTAAGTGGTAAGATTTTAAAAGGATCCTGGTTACTCTGAAATCTCTTCACATTTCTCTCCAAGCCTGCTACAACTGCACCTGCACCTGCACCTGCATATTATTTCATCATAAAGAGCTGTTCTGCTTCTGTCTTTGGATGTGATGATGATGTTCTTTTTTTAAAATTTTTTAAAAAGTTTTATTTAAAGAAAAAAAAAGCAAAACAAAAAAGGGAAGAAACAATACAGAATTTCAAAAAAAAATAAACAGTAAGAAATCATTAGTTGATAAATTACATATTGTCTTCCTAGATATAGTGGTTCAAATTACAAAATTAAAGCATACAAAGTGGACATTCAAACAGTGAGGCTGCAAACAGTTCTGTTTCACAATCCAACAAAAACTTAGTGTTACGGATTAACAACTGGTGGTCAACTTAACGTCAGCTGGATTACATCAGCATGGCACTGGGCATAAATGTTTCACCTGAGGAAGGTTGCCAGCATAAATAGAGAACGTGAAGAGGTAGAAGCTATTGCATTGCGTTAGTGTATTAGTGCTTTGATGTGTTAGTGCATTGAGGCATTGTGGGTTCTCCTACAAGTTGCTGTTTAGCTGTTGGTTCTCCTGGAGAAGTTCTCATCCTCACACTGAGCATTGCTTCTGGCTCCGGAGAGGAAGACGTGTGCTGCTTGGTCTCCAGGATGAACTTGTCATGCTGGCTTCCTGGCATGAACTCGACCATGTTTATCATCGGAGGAGCTCGGGGCCTCTGTGTTGCTGAGGATGGCTGTGGTGCTTTTCAGGACAGCCCTGGTCTTTGTTGTGAGTGTGACTTCTGACTCCAGCGTAGAACCCTCAGCCTACCAGCACAGCTCTTTCACCCAGCTGGCTTCCACCACTGACTTTTGGGCCTTCCCAGCACGGATCCGTAAAAGCGACTGGAGTGAGTCCTTCTTGTGGTCTCTAGACCTCCAGCTGGACTCATGGGAGGCATTGTTGTGAGCTCTGGGTCTTCATCTGGACTCATGTGGGACATTGCTATGGGGTTCAGGCCCTTGGCTAAATATTCTATGTCTTTAGTGATGTGGATAGATTTACTGCATTTTCTTGTGTTAACTCTGTGTGACCATCCTAAAATAATATTATAAACTCCATGTCCTTACTCTAATTGTTCTCTGTACAACCCCTGACTACAACATTTAGCAACATGGTTATCAATCCTACACTCTTAAACATACATGCAGTTATATTCTGTAGAGCGCTTTCTTTTCCTCCTTTTGCTTTTTAAGTCCATTATCTGTTTAGCTATATCATGTTTCAGGTTGCTCAGTACCTTACTGATCTGTTTTGTTGTTATTTACTTTTTATATTTATTTATTTTAAAGTAGTAAAATATCACAGAACAAGACAGAACAAAGCCAATTGAGACAGTATAGTGAAATTGGTACAGAACTTCATAGCAGGTTACCTGGATAACAGTAATAGGTACCATAGTATATCTGGTTTTCTTCACAATAGTTGTTTTTTCAATCAGGTACAGTAAAATCAAAGGAAATACAGAACATTAGAGAACTTATCAAAACAGAACATTGAATAGAGCAATACCATTAATCAGAACAAAGCAAAACAGTGATAAAAAATATTTGCTTTCAAAGAGATGGTAGAAGGAAGTCCCCCTTATTTGCTATATTGTATATAGTCAACCTTGCAAGAGATGCTCAGACCTCTGGCTCCATTTGCTAATGGGGGGGGGATGGGAGATGAATGTTTACCATGGCTGTGAACTGGCTGCTTGGTTTCCCAGCCAATGATGATGTTCTTGAAAAGAGAAGTTGGAAACCTCAGTTTGTCCCACCCCTGGAGTAGGCACCAGGTTCATTTACTTCCACCAGAGAAAAAAGACTTTGAGGATGTGTCAGTGTGAGGCATAAGGAGATTTATTAGCACAAAGAAATACATGTTCAGGAGCATGGGTGCTCATAATTGAGAACCATTCCGGTCTGGGACTGGCAAGATTTATGTGTCATTGAGGATGATAATCTAGGATGTGTATCCTAGTGTCTGTCAGGTTACCTGTCACTGGGCGAGGTTAGAATGCAAATCATCTCTATGTGTTTAAAGTTTGCATTTTCCTTGGCAGTGAAAGTCTGTGGAGTTTGTGAATTTATTGGATGGGAGGCTCAATTTACAAGTGAAAAGCATAGGCCTAATTTACAAGCTTACTATATCTTTAAGATTTTTTTTTTTTTGGTACCAGGGATTGAACTCATGACCTTGCGCTTGCCAGGTAGGTGCTTATGCCACCGAGCTAAATCCTTGGCCCCTATATTTAAGATTCTTTATGATTATTTGGTGTGATTTCCCTGGAAGGGAAAAAAGACACTATATGCT
Organism: Hydrochoerus hydrochaeris; assembly: GCA_004027455.1. Lineage (NCBI taxonomy): Eukaryota > Metazoa > Chordata > Mammalia > Rodentia > Hydrochaeridae > Hydrochoerus > Hydrochoerus hydrochaeris. The sequence goes on along the minus strand of PVLA01006162.1, from coordinate 120,052 downwards.
TGTGAAACTTTATGTTCTGAAGCAGAATTTTAAAATTACAATTTCCTTATCTTCTCCCTGTCTTGTATCTTGTATCCTATTTCACAGAAACTTCTATAGGAAGAGAAACCAAGTGCTCACAGAAGCTACCTCATTTGCATGTATCTACACAGCTAGGACCAGAACTTAGTACTGGGTGGTCAAATCGGGGCTTTTCTCCAACTCTTTTGAGCCTCATATTTAACATGGCTGATAAGACAACCCACTGCATAGGACTACCTGATATGGTTTTAGCCTACCCTAAAGTTTCTAGTGAAAAATCAATCAGGGAGCTGATGTTCTGTCATTAGCATCATATGTTTGTATTATCCAGGGGCCAAGTCAATCTTTGAATGACCTCTCAGTGATGCAGGTAAAAGTGAGTACCCATAGCACTTATTTTATAGCCCCTGAACTTGCTGGGGTATGGCTGGGGTACAGCTCAGATCAGCTCCTCACAAGTAAATGGTACAGAGGGAAAAATGAATACATTAAGTTTTCCAAAAGCAATCATCATGTGTAGTTATAAAAAAAATTCACTCAACATCCTGATGAAAACAAAAAGAGAAACAAATAAACCCAGAATTTATTTTTGCCACAGGAAAAATTATATGACAACCAGGATGTGGGTGGAAGATTTTGTTTCTGGATTTTTTTCTGCACAGGTGTCTACTAAAATTTATTGTGAGTCTCTGAGTGCACATTAGCTTGCAGGCTGCAAAACCAGCTGAGATGCTTAAAGATTTCATAATTTGTAGGAGTGGTACATGCCCATAAACAAATAGGGACATTAACTTTGATTTTCACCTGTCAAATGTGTGAGGCAGCTTTACTTCTTTCGCCAATAATCAGGTCTAGCAAATCCATGAAGCTAGGTGGACTTGGTCCAATCCCTTGCTTGGGAACACTGCTGTGCAGCAGTACAGCCATTTCTTTGGGCTTGCTGACCCCAGACTAGCCTCCTAGCAGCCCAGGAAGTAGTGGAAGGGAGACAGAACACACATCCTGCCCATTAGGAGTCACCTCTTCAGACACACTTTCTGAATTCTGCTCAGTATCAAGCATCTGAGTTTTCCAATAGAGGAAATGTTTGGATTAAGACAGATATATTACTAATTCTGGCTTCTGAACACTTCCTATGGGGCAGTATGGTGAAGGGAACAAATATGTAGGATTTATTATATTAGACAGATATGGCTAGACTCCTGACACTCCAGTGCTAGCTATTTGACATTGGACCAAGTGTGTAATCTGGGTCTCAACTACTTATCTGTGAGATGACAGTACTTCACAATGCTCTTGTGAGGATTAAATGAATGTGTGCAAAGGAATCAGGCCATTATGGAAGTCCACAAATGGCACATTGTTTTCTACTTTTATAATATCTGAGAAGAAAACAGCTGCCAATCTCAACTGAACCTATACCTGGAGACAGCTATTCCATGGGGTGCTTACTCCAGCAATCAGAGTGGAAACCACAGGTTAGATTGATCTGGTCATTTATCTTCAGAAGCGGCATTAGTCAAAGTTATGGCCTCACTATACTCTTAGAAAAATAAGTTAACTTTTTTTTTGGAAAAAGCAGAGTGGTGGTGCACTACTGTAATGCTAGCGCAGTGGGAGGCTGAGGCAGGATGATCATGAGTTTGAGTCCAGCCTGGGACAGTTAGCTACTCAGAGAGACCCTGACTCAGAATAAACAATTAAAAAACATGTGGTGATGTAGCTCAGTGTGAAGGCCCTGGGTTCAGTCTGCAGCACTGGGGAAAAAAAAAAAAAACCTTAGGTCTGGGAGGATAGCTCAGTGGTAGAGCATTGCCTGGCATGCATGAGGTTCGTGGTTTGATCTCCAACATCAGTGAAAAAGAAAAAAAATAAGCTTTATGGAAAAGTCTGAAGACAAAGGATTTACAATATTTGGGGGGCTCTACTAGACTAAAAGTGCAAAAGTAGTGTTTCTTACCTAGCCAAACTCTTGTTCAGCTGGGGAATTCAAATGCCTGATGTTTGTCAAGATTCTTTACCAGACACTGAGCAGACATCAGAAACATGTCTGGAGGTGGTGACCCTTAACAGGCGGAATGTGTGTTCTACCTCCCATCTCTGCCTCTCACTGTTTTACCCTCAGGTTTAGCCTACAGTCCTGGTTTCACCGTAACTTAGAGGACAAAGACAGAGACTATGAGGCACCTACTAACTGCCCATCAAAGTGGACATAGAGTTCACTGATTTTTTCTTAGTCTGCAGTCTGGGAAGATAAAAGGACCAGTCTCTATACAGGTTTAATTTATTTAAATCACGTAAGATTATTCCAAAGACACAGGCATGATTATTTCCAGGTAAAATCAAGATTTTCAGCGTGAACATTCCATGGAGATTTGAAATATTTCATCTGTCATGAGCTACGAGAATTGACTCTGCCTTTGAGGACATTGCTGATAAGAGGCTGACAACCTTCCCTCCTGCCTCACCTGATTGTCACATTATACAAGGGGCTCATCACTTGGGGGTGCTGTGAAGGAGTAAATCAGATACCAGGGTTTCTGCCACAGCTGGCCCATCATGGGTGCTTCCTGCCACTGAATTACCACGTCATTTCGTCCTCCCATCCTTTCCCATGGAATCACAGCTGTTAATGCAGACCGCATGCTGTGAAACCACTAGCAGCATCCTAAAAGCATGCTGAGGTCTGTTACAGCTGGGAGACAGCAGTGGTGGGGCTGGGGTCAGAGGTGAGGCCTGAGGGTGCTTCCTGAGTGCTCAGTGCTCCTTTGCTCCTCTGTTACTGCTGGCTCAGTGGGACCAGGTGGGTTTTCTCTTCTGTATGAAAGCCTCGATTCCCTCCCGCCCATCTTGCAGTGCCAGGTTGTCCACCATGACATGGGAGGTGAGGCTGTAGGCTGTTTTGAGGTCCTGGGACAGCTGCTTATAGAAGGCGGCCTTGCCCAAGGACACCACAGGGCGGCTTAAGGAAGCGATCTTCTTTGCTATTTTCATGGTCTCCTCTTCCAGCTGCTCCTCCGGCACCACTTTGCTGAGCAGCCCATGGAGCATGGCCTCCTGGGCAGAAATGGGCTCCCCAGTGAAAAGCATCTTCAAGGCAACCTGAGGGAGGAAGCATGCAAGGTCATTAAGACACTTGAATCCACCCAGCCCCGCCCGGTTCACTCTGCTGCGATGCTTACTCTCCTGATTGACTACACTTTGGCCTAGCTATCTGCTTCTCACATGACATGTCATCTGTCACCCCTGATGGCATCAACACCCCACCTCCTGCAGGGTGAGATCAGATCTTTCCACGAGTGAAGAAAATACAAGTAGCCCAGGAGGGAAGCGACTCTCTCCATATTCTCTTGCTCCTCCATGGATCTGATCACTCGTCTCTGCCAACACAGGAGATTCTATCTGCTGCTTTCCAAGGCCAAGCCCAGGACAGCAGCCAAGCTGATAGAAGGCCACTGAAAATGCTGCCATGGTGAGGGCCTTTTACCTCCCACAAGCCAGAGCAGGGGCCACTTTTCACAGGGAGACGTATCCACAGGTAACTTCACCTCAGCCTGACCTGAAAAAGCAGCCTGCAGTCTTATGGAGAAAGAAGAAATTGTCTTCCAGGGACCAGCTGCAGAGCCTAGAATGACTTCAGCTTACAAGTAGGTAAGATGTGACAGGGAGATTATTAAGCCTTTACTCTCCCACATGACCTACCCAAAGATGTCACGGCTGCAGAAAGGAAGTGCCACCTCCTCACCCTCCATGAGGTCCTGTGTTCTACAGTCTGCCACACATTGTGTCTCTCATTCTGTAATTCTACAAATCTGGATTCTCAGATTCACATTTATAGCTGGCAAAGACAGGTCTCCTGGTGTATGTGGGCAAGGTGCAGGCGAACCTTCTCCTCCCTTTGCTCCTTGCTTACTGCTGCAGCCCTGGTGGCACCCTTATTCCTCAGACACACCAAGAGTGCTGTCCTTTAGGGGCTCATCCTACTTGCTGTTCCCTCTGTCTGGAAAGGTCTTTCCCCAGCATCCTCATGGCTTGTGTCTTCATCTCCTTCATGTCTCTGCTTATATGTCACCTTATCAATGAAGTCCTTTACGGCTGAACTATGGAAACTGTCAAGCAAACTCCAACACTCTCCCCCTTTTCTGGCTATATTTTTATCCTTTGTACTTTTCACTATTTAGCATACCATAAATTTCACGTTTATTTATTGGTTGTATACCTCTTTTGCTAGTGTGTAAATTCCAACCGTGCAGGAATTTTATTTTTTAGTGTTCTATTCATTTCTGCTTCCCCAGCACTAGAAGACAATTTTTACAAAGTAAGCAATCTACCAAATATTTATGAATAAATGAGTGAATGAATGATGGCAAATAGAGCATAGCACAAGGATGCCATGGTTGCTTTGAGTTTAAGTCATAAGGGGCTACAATTTCTACCTAGCTCTCTTTCTCTCTTTGGAATGCTCAGTCTTGGGAACTGGGCACCACATAGTGAGGAAGCCCAGGCCACACTGAGAGGCCAGGCCAAGTGACCCATGATGAAGGCCTAGCTGAGGAATGGCTTCAACAGTTAGACATGTACATGAGCTCCTCCAGATGAGTCCCCTGGTGGCACTCCCCAGTCTTCAAGTCCTTCCAGGGAGGCCACAGACACTGGATCAGCAATCAGCCTTCCTCACTGAGCCTATCCAGAATGAAAATTCATGAGCTCATCAAATTCTTATTGCCTTGAGATACTAAGTTTTCAGTGGCTTGTTATTTGGCAATAGATAATTGGTCTAGATTGATATATAGCCTTTAGGAGTTATTAGCCTTTAGGGTAACTTGGTGATACATTTTGTTTGTCTGCTTGCTTGGTTTTTGTTTTGTTTTGAGACAAAGTATCACCGTGTAGGCCAGGGATTGAGCTCAGTGGCTTAAGTGCCTACCTGGCAAGTGCGAGGTCGTGAGTTCAATCCCCAGTACAAAAAAAAAAAAAAAAAGTATCATTGTGTAGTCCAGGCTGGCCTTGAATTCACAGTGATCAACCTGCTTCAGCTTCCCAAGTGCTGGGATTATAGGTGTGTGCCACCAAGCCTGGCAATATGGACATTTTGGGTCAGGTAATTTTTTGTTGTTGTTGTTATGTAGGGCAGTTCTGGGCACTGTAGGATATTCAGCAACATCTCTGACCTCTACACATTAGTTGTGACAATCAAAAATGTCTCCAGGCATTGCCAAATGTCCCTGGGGCTGTTACTGTTCCAAGTTTAGAATTACTGATATAATTTGTTTTAAAGCCATGAGACCAGATTAGGTCATCCAGGGATCAAGCTTTGAAAGGAGAGGCCAGGAGCCTGGCTAGAGTTTGGCTGCCTCCCCACCTTGGGTATTGTGGGAATTCACACACACTGGACTGGCAGTCAGTAGCGGGTGATATCGAGCCTTGTTTTGTCTTCTGTGAAGCGGATGGAGAGGACTGAATCTCAGCTTCTATGTTGAAGTGTAATGAATCTCTTTTGGGGGAAGCACGACTTTGACCCATGAGTTGCTTCAGGGAATTATCAAAGCATGTCTGAAGTCGGTTGAATGTGGAGCTGAAATACCCAATCCTACTGATAACAGCTACTGAATTAGATTCTGTTGAAGATAGCCAGTGAGTCATAGCAAAGGGAGCAGAACAATATTCCTCCGTCTTTGCCCTATAGCCAACTGTCACTGTTGCCAAAGTGGAAACAGTATCACTGTATCTCCAAGTGGCTCTTTTCCCCTCAGTAACACAGGTGGCTTAGAGAAGTCATATGGATCACATCTCAGGAAGTGGCCACACCTGAAAAATGGAGGCAAGTGAAAAAAGCAACACCCTATGAATTCCTTTATCACTTGTAATGACCAAGACCTCAAATGACTTCCAAGAGTAGTTAAGAATGAGATCAGAGTCTGATGGTATGGGCAGCTATTTTGAAGATAACAAGAGGCATTATGGTAGCCATTGTTGATTTCTTATTATCTTGTTTTGAAGTCCTGTATCACTTTTCACTGTTTTATATTTTGATTGGCTTTATTCTGTTGTGTTTTATTTTGTTTGGTTTTATTCTTTTTAAAATTAAAAAAAATGGGATCAAGAGTTGAAAAGGTAAATAATAAAATCCAAAGGGTAGTAATCTTATGGCTGGCTTAGCAGATGGGTGTTTATTCATGCACACGGGACTGGCAGTTTATTCATGCAGTGGGACTGGCAGTTGGGCTGATGGTTTGTTTGCGGGCATATCCCCCTTATCAGGGGACTTCTGATAGATCCTTCCTCAGATCCTTCTTTTCCTCTCATATCCCTCTGCTTTCCCTGGGATGCTCCCTCTCTATTCACTTTTTCTCAGGCCCTATTACACATTTTAAAGCACTGTCAGACTCAGATAGGATAGCTACATAGGATTGCAAATGTCCCAAGACATTTTCTGTAAGAGTCCTTTGGAGTCCAAGCTGCCACAGGCTGGAGCACAGAGCAAGGCTTAGGGTTAGGACCTAGACCCAGGCCTGTTGTGCTGATGCTCTGAAGGAACCCTGAGCAAGATGCCTCCCATCGCCTCATCAGGAACACATGGGTAAAGATGACTGTCTTCCAAGGCTGCAGTGAAGAACAGCTAACTATTGTCTGTGGGGCACTTTGTCACAACTTGGACAATAGAAATGCTGGGGTGGGGGAGAAAGGTCCACCAAACAAGATATAAACCAGAGAAAATAATTGGAATGGTTAGTTTGCAGGAGTCTAGCTCAAAGGACTTGGTTCGAGTTTGTGTTTACAAAGGCAGGTTGGTGTCCATGAAGAGGAATTCAAATTATAGCATCACATTATCTGGTTGATTCATCCAACAATGTTTATACAAAGAACCTGCTACATGTCAAGTGCAGTGCTATGGACAGAGTGATGCCCCTGCCAAGTTCATCTATTGAAGTGCTAATCCCCAATGTGATAGTGTTTGGAAATCAATCCTGGATGGAGTTAATAAAAGCTCAGGGAAGTCGTGAGAGTGAGGCCCCACCATGACAGGACTGGTGTCTTTATTAGAGATATTTATAAAAAGAGCTCATTCTCTCCAACATGTGAGGCCAGTGAGAAAGCTGCTATCTGTAAACTAGGAAGAGGGTCCTCACCAGGAGCCGAGTCAGTGGGCGCCTTGACCTTGGAAGGTAGCTATGCTCACCACTATAACACAGGAACCTTGATCTTGAGCTTTGAGTCTCCAGAGCTCTGAGGAATAAATGTCACCCACCTGAAGTGTGGTAACTATTATGGTGGCCTGAGTGAAGACACAGGAATCCTATGGATTTATGTATATTCTTAATTCTGGAGTAACTCCAAAAACTCGTTAAAAAGAAAAAGGCTTATAAATCTCTGAACTAAAGTGGAATTCTAGGCCCATGAGACACATGAATAGGGAAGACTCAGCACAAGGGCAGGAGCAAAAGTTCAACAATCTCTTCAGTACCAAAGATTCTAATGTGAAACCTCTAAAAGTAAACAAAAAGGAAATGAACTTGAGCTAGAACATGAAGGATTTAATTGGACAGAAAGGCACTTTCCCTTCAGTCCATCAATTGGCAACCAGAGAAACACTGCTTGACATCCAGACAAAAGCTTAGTGGTATTCAAAATGAGAGAAGAGAGAGACTGTAAGAAGGTCAGACCATAATTACCAGAAAGGCCCTCTAGAATGTGGGAACTGTGCTCAGCACAATCAGAACTAAAGTGTGGACAGAAACCATCCCTGCCTCTCCTATTGCCTGTGCATCCTAGGGCTATAAGGACTGCTGAATTCAGAAGTCACCTCACATGGGATTACTTTAAAAGATGAAAGACACCTTTCTTGAACATTCTGTATGAGTTTTGCTGAAAGTGAGTTGAAAGCACATACTCTGGCTGGATATTTTCTGTTCTTGGATTCATTCTCACTTATGTTTGGTGCAAAGTTTTTTATTACTACTATTATTACAAAGATTTACTTACAATAAAACACAACTAATGATAATTAAATAGTAGGCTTTGTGTCTCCCTCCCAGTTTCTTTTCCCACTTCATATAATGCAATGAACTCTACTGTGAAGGGAGATAACGAGGAACCAAGAGGGCTTGGTCTCTGCTGTGCAAAAGGTGCTGGTTAAGGGAGGAGCTTCCTCCACTGCATCCTTTGCAATCTGATTCTGGGCATCTGCTGCTTCTCTGCCCTGAGTCAGGCTCTGACTTTTTTTTTTTTTTTTGTACCTGGGATCCAACTTGCCACGTCATGATTGTCAGGCAGGCACTTATGCCGCTGAGCTAAATCCCTGGCCCTAGGGCTCTGACTACTTTAGTCTCTCCTCAAACCTATGACCTGAGTCCCAGGAATTTCAGCTGTTAAGAACAGTCAAGAGAAAGGGGAGGAGCTTACGCAGATGGTCAGGTGGGCAGCTGATGGATGCCCTGGATGGATGCAAAAGGGAGAGAAAATGGCTAGAGGGTCTTAGTAGTTTAGGTACAGTGCTGAACTAAGTTACCCCAGAGGACCCTTCTTTGACAAAAGTTTTACTGGCTCAAGGACACATGTCACCAACCTCCAATCCCATGCCTGCCAGTTATTAACAAAAAGACCTTTAATACGCCATGTCATATTTCAGAGTCTGTCTCCTCATGTGGAAACAAGAATAAGTACCTCATCCCCCTCCCGTATCACGATTAGAGAGTATAGTATAAAGTGTATGATACAGTGCTGGAAATTCTACTCTGTTCGAGTTACACTTGACAAGTCAGACTCTCCAGACACACAAAGTCAAAACGGGTACACAGGTGAAAGTAAGAATTCTTGCCATGAGAAAGGTCTGATTTGGGAAGTGACTGATTTTTCAGTGCTCGGTAGGGATATCAGCTGCCAGAGCACTAGCTCCCGTTTCTGCATGAGGCTTTCTTCGCCTGGCAGAAGGAGCAGCTGGACCAGGCTGAGTATGTGCACAGAATAATGAAGGTGCATTACTTAACTCACACTTTACAAACGGGAAAAATCATTCAAGCTCAGGCTGTTTGCTCGAACACAGAAGCTTGCCCACAGTGGACAAACTGCTCCCGGAGTGACCAGCAGAGGGCGCCAGTGACCGATACATTTCTTAGGCGATGAAAAGGTCTGCAACTTTCCAAACCCGACGGTTTGCAAAAGCTCCTCTGCTTGCCTCTTTAGGGAGAGGGACCCGTGCCCGCCATGCGCAAGCTCAGCAGAGCTGTAGATGACTTCCTGTGTGCAGTCAAGCAAAGATGACTCGCAGGTGCTTTTGGCTAGATTTAGATGTTTGACTTCCTGGCTGGTGTTGTTGGCCAGACTTAAGATTTTATGAATCCCAATTTTTCTTCCAAAGCAAGCCACATAGGTTGGCTCTGCAGACCCAGAAACCTGACAAAGGTCTCTAGTTCTGACACATATTCCTTCTACAAAATTCCTTTTATGGACAATGCAATGACTAATGAGCCATGTGAGCTCATTACTCCAGACCCTCAGCCACGTTCCTGATCTACCCTTTGCCCTCCCACCACACCAGTAGCCCAGCATTAATGAACCCGATGTATAAACACATTTGTTGACAGAACTCTGAACCATTTTCAGCTGGCTGACTGGAAAATTCTGAAGTCTTGGTGAGTTGCTCAGCAGCCTTCTGGGGGTCAGAAAATGAAGAAGAGAGAGGAGGTCAGTCCAGGAAATGTTTCAGAGAAGGCCTGGTTCTTTACAAAGTTGTCACTGGCAGGGAAAAGCCGCCTAGGTCCTTACAATCTCATTACCTTTTAATCTGTCACATTGAGCAGTTACTCAATGTGGTCCTGAGAACTAGACTTCCTGGGAGTTTATATCACATGTTTATATCACATGTCCTCTTTTTTCATCTCAAAAACAAAATTAAATGGCGTTCAGTTTCTAGAAATCAATTCTGATAAGGCTTGATTTCGTTTATTTTAATCAAGAATGGATTCTTCAGGCCAGCTTAAACTATATAGTGAGACCCTACCTCCAAAAAAAAAAAAGATTCTAATCTTAACAGTAAGGCTGATGTACAAGTGTCAAAAGCTATTCTGTGGAACATTCCAGCAAGTCAGGGGTTGAAGAGGATAAACAACTACCAGGCAGGCTAACTAGTACAGCTGACTTTTGCCATGCAAAGGTCTCATGATCTGATTTGCAGTTAGAATTTATAGTAAGTTTACAAGTAAGCTCTGAAAAGAGATTTGTAATACATTTACATTTAATGTACTGGCGCAAAGTAGCAACTGAAAAAATATTTATTTAATGAATATCTATACATTTAAAGTAAGTATCTATTTTGATAGAAACAAAAACATCCCTATTGGAAGACATTTTAGTAAGTTGTCACTTTTTGTAATATGGAGTCACCTCCAGCTCACTTTCAGAAGCAAGTGTGCTTACACATAACTGTCTTCAAAATCTCCTTACAAACACATATTTCTGCAAAAACTTAATAGGGAAGCATTATAGAAAAAAATAATCCTTTTCTGAACTTTCCTAAACTTTCTGGCCCTACCGCTTGATTCCCCTTGGGTGTCATTTCTTTTTTGCCTTAGGCATGTGAGCAAATGCTAATTTCTGTAGTCATTACTCTAAAATAGATAATATATTCTAAAAAGCTTTTTTGTGCTGTATATATGATTTTCTCTCTTTTCACAGATCTCCAGAGAATGATGATGAGAATGAGGATGGCCTTTCACTAGAACAAAGACACTGTTAGATTCCACTTCAGGGATGGTTAGTAAATATTATTATGATGTTATAGGAAAGGAGAAAGCTATATGATGAAAAGGACTTCACTGTGGTTAGCAAAAAGGAGACAGTTTTGTAATGCGATTCCTTCTTGGACAGACAGGATATTCATGTAGCTGAAAGGCAACTATTATAAACCCAACATACGCAGTTACTGTATCCTTTCTTGAATAGGAGAGACTGTCAATGAGTGGACGGCCAATGATGCAATCCCAACTTCTTGATACTGGTATTATTTGAGCACACTATTATATGTCACAGACATTTAGTGCAATAAAACTGAGCCTCAATTACATTTCAGATAAGATTTACACAAATATTTTGACTTTATAAAAACAAGCTAATCAAATGAACCTAACTAGCTGTGTAACAGAAAATGCCTTCCCCACCCCAGCCACTATACTTCAGTTTCCTGTTTCAGTTCCAGTTGCTTCTGTCTCTTAGAAACAGCTGGTCACGTGATGCATAGCTGGTCACTAAGATGCACACCAACAAACATTTCTGCCTCTTTACTTCCTGCTTGCTTATCTCATATAAGCCCTAGACCACCAGAGATCAGGGCCTGATATTTTGGGAATGATCCCAATCAATGCTCATTGACATAAAATACATCTTCCCCCAAATCCTGGATATAGTTTCAGTGTTTCTGCTTGCTGTTGCATCTGGTGCATTGGCTGAGAAGACTGACCATGCTGACATCTTTGGTCACTAGTCATGGCCCTTGCAGATGGAGCAAGAATCTTTCTAGGTCCCATGGGAAGGCACACCCTCAAGATCTCTCAAGTTCCTTTGGAGGTCTGGAGGAGGATTCCTGGTTTCCCATTTGAGCAGCTTACTCTGGGCCCCAAAGTGAGCAGGATGCAATCTTTCTGTCTATCTGCCTGCCTGACTTTGGTAAGAGCCCTGGGGGCACCCCACTTAGTCAGTCCTGCTCAGTTTGAGCAGAAGCAGCATTTGATCAAATCTTGTTAATTAAAGCCATCCTCAAGGAAAGGGGGGTTGGAATATTTTAACCTCTGAGTGCCTGTTGAATGAACATGTCAGTGAGTAGAATGGACAGTATAAGCAATAAGCCGCTCTATCTGTGCACCAAGACTGGGAAACACTGGTTGTAATGCTGATTGGGCCCTCACCTGTAGTTCCATGATGATCAACATATGGCATAATGGAGGCCTTCCATCTGCCTTAGCTAAGTTGTGCCTAAGTCCCTAAGAGAAGTGCAGGTAGGTGGGCACCTGAATGGTCTCTCTCTCTCTGAGGGGCACCCACCCTTTGTCTGATGCACCATTGTCCAAGGCTGCAAAACACACATAGAAAGTCAGAAATGGGAGTTAATTAATCAAACCCCCCAGTCATTGACTGGGGTTTTTTAAAGAGATAAAAATAAAACCAAATTGCTCCCTGCATCTCAAAGAAGGGGGAAAAAAAAAAGAAAAAGGAAAAAGAGGCCCATTTTTCCTGAAAATTCCACCTTGGCACTCTTGTTGACGGCCACAGTTACTGACAACATCTATAATTTCATTCCCCACTCTTGACTTGTCTACTGCCAGCCAGCTGAACTGGTGCCAGCTAGTCATTGCCTGCATTCAGCCACAGAAGCCCTCCCCTCATGTTAGATGATGCCTTCTGTTTACATGGCATCATCTAACATCCACCTGAAATGACTGTCAGCCATCTCTTCTGAGTTCCACATTTTGACTGAGGAAAATTGGACTGTCAGTCCTGATGAATGAGTTTCCATGGCCTTTTCAAAAGGTTTCCTCACCTAGAAACAACCCAGTCTAGCACTTCTCAAAGACATTTTTTAATGTCTTTTTAGGGAGGCAGGAAGCCTATTAACTACTGTTACCCAGAAACTTTATGGAAAAGGCACCTGATGTTGGTAAGAAAATCCAGTCTGATAGATGACCATACCTTCTGGCTATGAGTTATAAGGACTGTAGACACACACACACACACACACACACACACACACACACACACAAACTCTCAAAAACTTCAACCTGGATCAGATAACAACTTTTTCATCAGTCTGACAGTTCAGATTAGGACTGGATTCCCTTTTTCAGCTAGGCCACCAGGAGCCCATATCTCATCACTGGGACTCTTTGCCAGTTACTCCTTCTGCCAGGATATCTTGCCAAATGTAAATTCCATAAAAGCCAGTCCACATACTGCTTCTGAGAAGAGACCTCCTCTTCAAATTAGAAGTGACCATTTCCATTGTACCAAGCCTCTCAGCCTCCCTCTCATTTCACCCTGCACTTTCAAGTCTGAATGTTCCCTGAGCGGAAGATGAAGGTTATCAGCCTGACACAGATAACCACAATCCTGAAGTTCTGAAAACTCTGTCAGAGGTGTAGACTGAAGACTCACCTCTGGGCCTGGCCATCAACCATTCCAACTCACTATGATTCTTGCTGCTGTCAGAGGTCATGGGAAAACCAAATAAGTATCCAGTCACGTACCAGCCTGAGAGATTGTTAATCACCTTGGGCAAGATCTCCATCCAATGCCACAATTCTATCACCGTCTCCTGGGTCCTGACATTGGGCCTGCATCAAACAGTATCCCATGCCACAAGAGACTTGGTTAGAAATTCAACATACACTGTCAAACTGCTGAAAGGTACCTCTCCTGCCTGTAAAGCCAATTCAAGATCCCTGAGCTGCCAATGCTGCCATGACTGCCCTCTGTATATACTGCCTCAGACTTATGCCACCCACATCCACCTGCCTGAAGGCAGTAGAAAGATTCTGAAGCTGAAGGCAGGTTTGGCTCCTGTCAAACAAGCCCTTCTTCCCAAAGGTCCAAGTTCTGTACTCAAAGGTTAATTGACTTAGACTCAACCTCCCAAAGGTTCAAAAACATATTTCTTCTTCACTGTACTTCCGATTGATGACACCCAAGCTGCCTGCTGGAAAGGCACAAAAGCTTTGCTACAATATCTGGTATAAACTATTTAGAAAAAAGAAACTGCAAATTTCTTGGTGCTATCAGCTTCTACAGAATCTGGATCCTTGAGTTTACTAAAACAATTATGCTTACTTAGACTGTCAACCCCTGGGAGTGCCCAGTGGCCTACCTGTACAAATACTTGGATTCATCCACCAAGGGCTACCTCCTCCCTTTGCCTCTGCTCTCATAGCCACTGTCCTTTTGATCAAGAAAGCTGACAAGCTCACCTTAGGCCAAGACCTAACTGTCCAGGTGTCATGTGTTGTACTGGGATGAACTGTTCTAAAAAATGGACCCCCTGACAGATGCTGAGCACACCATATTTACAGGTGGAAGTAGCTCTATTAGGAATGAAGTCTGATGGGCTAGAGAGGCTGTGGTCACCTTGGGCAAAACTGTTTTGGCCAAAACTCCCACAGGGTTGATCTGCACAGCAAATTGCTTTCTTCTGCTGTTTTGAAACCTGCTACCAATGACACAAAATAATCTGGTCCAGAGGCCTAAGCTCTCTCTGGGGGTCCAATTAACTTAAACATCAATCCCATCCAGGATAACTTCACCCAGTATTCCTGGAAGCTCAGAGCCAGACCTGCCCCCACTGTTTGTTCTGAAAGCTCAAGCCACAGCGCTAGCACCCATACCCCTGCAGCCAGCTCAGGCTTCAGCATGTTTCACTGGCTCTGACCTCATGCATTATAGTGGACTTTCCCCATTTAAAGATATATAGATAGATTATAAAAAAATAAAACTACATACAGAGTACAGGACACAAAGCTTTAGAAAAGTTAAAAAACAGCTTGTAACTCACACACATATAACCTAGATGCCTATTAACTACCTCTACAAGTTTCAGAAATTCAGCATTAGATCCACTGAAAAATTTACCTGGACCAGACAGCTCACTCAAGAGCTGATGCATTCAAAGGCCTGCTCTCATCATTCTGGACACTGACACAGTCCATGCACGGCTGAAGCCTGAGGACATCATTCACAGGACTGCTCCATATCTGTTCCCATTGATTTTTGTGTCTTTTCAGGCTGCTTACCCCAGTCCTTGCTTCCCTGCCCCCTGCTAGCTGTGGTTTTTGCCTTAAAGTCTCCCCAGGAGAATAAAACAATCAACTGAATATTTGACCAAGATATGATGAGCATCCAAGATACACAGAATACTCTCTTAGATCAGATTAACTTCCTCACTACTTTGCCAGAGTAATGTTACAGGACAGGCCTAAATTCTAGTTGGGCCTTGTCTCAGAAGATCACATATAATATGACCAGCAAAGATTTGCCAGGAAAACTAAAAAGGGGGTGGTGCAGAAGAAACCCCCCTTCCCCAGTCAGTACACTTCAGTTTGTTAGTTGCCCAGGTGATAGTTCCTGTTCCAGATCTGACTGCTCCTGTCTCTTAGATACAGCTGTCACTGTGATGCACACTGTATAAACCAATCCTCAACTGACAAGTTATTCTGCCCCCGTACTTTTCTGCTCACTTATCTCATATAAGCCCTAGGCCAACAGAGACGGAGGTCTGATAGTCTAGGAATGATCCCAATCAGTGCTCATCAACATAAATAAATCTGCCTCTAAATCCTGAGTGTCATCTTGGTGTTTCTGCTTACTGTTGCAGCTGAACCTAGGGGCCTGCAAGGTTGAAATGTGGTGACTTCACAAATTGACACCCACTGTAAAAGCTGTAGAGGAACAGGCATATCCAGCCAGAAAGCCTTCGGGCAGAATGTCCTGGCATATAGGGTGTTTTTAATAAGCTAATTCTAGCTGGCCACAGTGGTTTACTCCCATGATCCCAGCTACAAAAAGCCCTTGGGTCTCATTTCTTTTGCCTTAAAAAAGGATGTTTGGGGTCAACCTGGACTACATAAGGGACTGTTTAAAAATACAAAAACATAAACAAAAAGCCCCAGCTGGGTATGGCAGTGCACACTTGTCATCTCAGCACTCAGGAGGCTGAGGCAGGAGAATCATGAGATCAAAGCTATCCAGAGCTACATAGGTTGACCCTGTCTCAAAAACAAACAAACAAAAAACAAAAAAACAAGGCAATTCTAAAATTTCATGAGCACTAGAGGATAAAATCTGGAGGGCTAGAAGAAAATTAAATTACCTTTCTGGGCACTGCTCTCCCCAGGGCTACCCCAGGGGTGGAGCAGAAGAGTCCAATGTTCACTCCAGGAGTGGCGAAAGAGGACTTGTCACTTGCCACGGCGATGTCACAGCTGGCAACCAGCTGACAACCAGCAGCTGTGGCCAAGCCATTGACCATAGCAATGATGGGGACAGGGTGGTTCCGGATCAGCATCATGACCTGAGGGAATACACACACCTGCTTCACTTCAATGCAGAGGCAGGAGCTGACTTCATAACTGTTATTGTATCTTTCCTGTTTCCAGAGCTTCTCATACACAGTAGTTCATCAGATTCTATGAAAAAAAAAATGCAAGAAAACACAAAAAGCACTAACTTGTATTAAATATCTACTGTGGACCAGACTTTACCATTTGGGCTTTCAGAGAAACCCTCAGGAAGGAATCTCATTTGGTACAAGGAGAGGAAGCTCAGAGAGGGGTTGCTTGCCTCAGGCCACCTGCCAGGCTGACTTTGAGGGAGGCAGAGGTGACATCCCCCCACTGAGGAAAAGTGAGGAGTTTTGTCTCTGGAGATCAAACAAAACACAAATAGTTCTATTCTCCCAATGCCTGTGTGAAGTCCTTGTGTTAAAACTCTGAAATTAGTATTTGGTGTTCCCTCAAAAAATTAAGATGGAAAAGGGACTTGAAGGCAATTTCCTCAGTAATTACTTCTCAAATTACCACCATGAATACTTTCTCAATTCTATTAAGTTAATATGGGGAGGGGGGATCCCCGCCGTCATCAAAATAAACACAATTTTTAAAACAGAGCCATTGGCACTCAGAAGAGAGATGAAAATGTGTTCATGTGACCCCTCCTGCCGTAAATTGCAAGAACTTTCACTTATCTTTGCAGTTTAGTTTTTCCTGATACTCTAAACAGATTGTGTTGCTATGGCAACTTCAATTTCTAAATTATTGCTCTTTGAACCCTGGCAGGGAGGGAAGTGAGATGGAAACTACATCTGGGTTTTTTTTTCCCAAGGCAGCAATTCAAAGAAAAATGACCTTCATTGATTTGAAGATTTTGCCTTAGGAAACTTATCTTTCATATTCATAAACATTTGATATTTATCTGCTTCTTTTCTAAAATAACCAGTTATACAGTTAGGGCCTGCATAATGACACTTTAGTCAAGTACAAACTGTATGTATGATGGTAGCTCCATAAGACTGTCATGGAACTGAAAAATTCCTATCATTTTGGGACCTTGTAGCTGCCACACCATCACACTGTAAGGTACTGCTTGTGTAGCTGTGGTGATTCAGGTGTAAACACACCTACTGCACTGCCGGTTCTATAAAAGTGTACAATTATGTACAATACATAATACTTGACAATGAAAATAACTGACTGTGTTACTGATTGATGTATTCATTGTACTATATATATATATATTTTTTTTGGTGCTGATGATTGAATTATGAACCTTGTGCATGCTAAGCATATGCTCTCATTTAGATACACCTGGCTTCTATACTATATTTTTGTTTTGATTTTTTGTGACAAGGTCTCACTTTTGTAGCCCAGACTGACTTTGAACTCACAGTGACCCTCTTGCCTCAGCCTCCTGAGTGCTGGGATTACAGGCACACACCACCATGCCCACCTGCTAAGTACATTTTACATTTGCCTAATCATGAAGTCACCTAACAACATATTTTTCAGAACCTATCCTCAGTGTTAAGCACACTTGACTGTGTATTTAAGGCTAGTGTTCCACTGTTCTCTTTCTTTACTTTTCTGGGAGGTAGGGTCATCTTTTTTGAGAATCTGGTAAATGTTAATGACCCTCTCCTCAGAAAAATACATGTGCATGCACACACACACACACATCTCTCCACAAAACCACTCATGGATTTATGAAGTTCACGTATCCTAGGGAGAGACCACAAGGGTTAAAGATGGAGCTTATTTCCAGTGAAATGGAAAAACAAGGGAACCACTAATAAGACCTTCAGAAGTCTTGGTGCAAAGAAAGGAAAGATTTGGTTCTGAGAGTTACTCTAGCCTCCAGGAACTTTTCATGTGTAAGTATGAAAAGCCCACCAGCTGGGATTGGAGGTGAATTGTTCATGCATCCTGCCTGCAATCTGTGAGGGGCTAGGATTTCAAAAGACTTGGTAGAAACATATTTAGTTCATACAGAATATATTCAACAGCCTTAGACATGCTCATACCTTAAATATAGGAATTATGCTTCTAAAATAAAATCTGATAGGTAAAAGGTGCTCACCAAATTATTATTTCACAGTAGTAAAAAGAACTATAAATAATACAAGTATGTGGAAGTAAGTAGATGGTTGCTATAGTGTGGGCAAGAGACTTCTGGCATGTTAAAGGTTGGTTTTCCAGGCGGTGCTACTGGGCTCAGGAACCCATGGGCGGTGGAGCCTGGTAGGAGGTCCTTCAGTCATGGGTAGTGTGTTCTCAGCAAGGACTCTGGAACCTGGTATCTTCCTGTCTGTCTGCACCTTGGCTCATGATGTGAGCAGTTTGCTTGGACATGCATGCTCTACTGTTGCCATCCAGCATCCTCACCTAGGGCCCAAAGCAATGGGGTGGCCCAATCTTGGACTTGAATCTCTAGAACCATTAGCTAAACCTTTCCTCTTCATAAGTTAATTGCCTCAGGTATTTTGTTGAAGTGATACAAAGCTAATACAGTAGCTATGCAACTTAAAGCATATCAACTTAATCAGATGCTACATTCTAAATAAATGAAAATGCCCTATGGTAATACCAGCATGGTGGTACAGGGCTTATGTAATGTTCTGCAGTCAGGTTGCTGGAATCTGATGCCCAGTCTATGCTTCCTTATCACCTAACTCTAGACAAGTCATCCAACTGTTCAGTTTTAGCATCTGTAAAGTGGGCATAATATTAACACTAACTTTATAGAACATAACAATTATTAAATTAGTATGTCCAGAGTACTAGAAATATTACTAGGCACATAATAATCATTCAGTGCTATAGTCATATTATTATACAAAATCATATACTGTAATCATACCTATATATAATTATTCAAATAGGCACATATAAAATTATTAAAATAAACAGCAAAGTATTAATTATAGTTTTCTTTGGATGGTATGATTATGGTATACATGAGTAATTTTATTTTTTTCTTTTGTTCTAGATTTTTAAAATTTTCTTTAATAAGTTCTCATAATATTTTAAATAAAGCTAGTGAGAAGTCTGTAAAAGATGAAGAGAATATAGATAATGAACATGCTAGGATAATCAAATCCTTGATAGTTAAGGATCAGTTATACCTTCTATTTGACTGTCCTGAATTAACTGTCCTGTTTCTTGGTTTTACCTCCTCCAGAATGTGACATAAATTGAACTCTTCCTTAGCTTTACTTAAAGGAATTACTGAGGATTCCAAGTTACTTCTAAAAATGAATCAACTCCGTTCCACTGTCATTTAATTGGTGAGGTATAAGAACAAAAAAGTCTCCTGATGGACTAGAGTTTCCACATTCAAACTTCAACAGGGTACAAGGAGAGAGGCAAGAGATATGCAGTTTTCTAGTGTAAGCACCATATCACTGTCCCAAAAAGTCACTTTAGCCCTTCCTTAACCAAGTACTTGTCATTCTTTGCCCTAGTCCTGATTTGTAAATTATTAACTGTCAGGCAATACTTGTGATCTGTAACACATTTGTACAAATTTCTGGATGGTGATTCTGACACCACTATCTTTCTTTCTAAAGTCAAACTTTCTTGTTTATGAACTAAATAATAAAATATCTAGTTCATTCTGTTCCACATCTGCTTGCCGATTACACTTGGAAATTGGAATCCTGCACGAGCTCATGGTACTCATATTTATCCATGACAATTTGAATGTCTTAGGAATAGTGTTAAAGAGATCAGCACTCTTTCACTTCCATTTTACTTCTTGGGCTAAGTTCTGCTTATGCATTGAGTCTTTCCAGTGAGTTAGAGGCATCCATGGTTTGGCAGCTTCCAAACCTGACCTTTATCCTCTGAAGACAACCTGGTTCCCATGAAGCCCTTTGCCAACCTATTCAGGTCTCAGTCCAACAAGCTACCAAAGAAGAGTGACAAAAGCAAATGCTTTGGGGAGGGCAGAAGGACTTTACTGGTCCTCTTAATGCTTTTCTATTTTAACCAAGTGTACTGTGTGTTAGTAAAAACATAACTTTTAAAGCAACTAGCCGTGGCAAACCTAAGAACAGAATATTACATAAACACAATTAATGTAGAAAACAGAAGTCTTAGCTCTTGCTTTCTTTCTCTACCCCATGAAGCCTCATATTAATCCTTTTCCTCTTTATCCTTCTATGAAATGACAAAATCACAATCTTATCTGCTTCTAAATTTCTAGAAGGTCAAGGAAAACAAATAGTGGTCAAGAATGTATCTCCACCACCTTCCCACTCACCCTGCTGCTGCTCACCTGTCTTAGCCACATAGCAAGTATCATTAAAGATTTGCTGAACCATTAACAACCAAATGAATGAATGCATGAATGACTAGGTTAAGGAAGCTTAGGGTCAAGTTATGAAACTGTTTGTTTCTCAGTTCAATTTCTAGTTTAAGTTTGGCATGAAACATTTTCCTCCTTGTATTTCCCTCAGTCTCTTGTAGATATTATGTTTAAAGGAGGTGCTCAATAAATACTCATTAAATGAACGATGTGTTACTTAAAGTTAGATTCTATTTTCAATTTTTTGTTAAAGGGGATGATTTATAAGTCATTCAAAACTTTTGGTACTTCTTCCTGTGGCTATTGGCAATTTTTCTCCTTATTACAGTACAAGGGGCACAAAAGTGAAATTAAAGGCATTAGTTTACCTACTTGGAGGTGGTTTGTATAAAGGTTTGTTGAAAAATAATTTTAGAGCAAGCTGTGGTGGTGCACACCTGTAATTCCAGCACTCAAGAAGTTGAGGCAGGAGGATCATGAGTTTGAGGCCAGCCTGAGCTACACAGCAAATTCAAGGCCAGCCTGGACACTATAGTGAGATCCTCTCTCAGAAAACAAAAAAAAATTAAAAAATAAAACAAAACAAAAAAAGCCTTAAAAACCATTACTATTTTTATTTATAAATGTTATTTCTTTCCCATTAGCAGGGTCATTTTAGTTTTTAAATTTTAAAGATTATCATAAGCATAGGGTCTTCCTCTCTAAAGATATATATTCCTACCTTTTACTTCTTACCCATCTTCTTAATGGAGATGGCAACTGTGAATACCACTCTATATTTTACTTTCTTTGGCATATAAAATTAGTAGCAAACTGTGATCACTTCTCACAGGTCAAACCAAATCATAGTTTGGATGAAGGATCCACCAGTGATCACAGAGTTTTCAGTAGCTCCATGGTGGTTAGAGCTCATCGATGAAAGCTTATCTGTAAACCAGGAGGCTAATTCAATAATAATGATCATTTTTGTTTTGCAATGTTGACTATCATCCTAGCTTACCTCAGAACAGGTTTGAAATACTTCAGTGTGATAATCAGGACCTTGCTCTTCTGTTAGTTCCTTTAAATCATGTCCAGAAGAAAACACAGGACCCTCAGCTACAAATGTTTCCAATTGAGAAAAGAAAAGAAAAAGATGTGAAACTTTAGAGGTGGGCTGTTCATTTACCTATCTACTGAACAATTTTAGTAACCAATCACATAGCTATTTAGGCTGTGGATACTTGGAGAGAAAGTTAATGGCTCTATTTTGCTAAGAACAGTTTCGGTTTACCTGGAAAGGTACAGACAAAACATTGTGATGAAATGCCCAAGTCCTTGTCTCCTAAAAGCCCATGTGGAAAATACCTCTGTGACCAAGGTGAAGTTTGTTTTGTTTTGTTTTAAAATTTTGAACTCCCTGGCTTGAATGTATGGACCCATGTAGGTCTCTTTGGCATTGTCTGTGTCACTTAGCACACAGGTGAGAATCACCCTTAGGGGCTGAATCTGGAAAATCAGAGTATTTTATAATATGAAACCAGAGAACACAGGAGCCATCTGGCTCAAGTTCTGTGTTTTACGAAGGAGGGAGCTGAGGATATGGCTTCTGCCACTGTCATCAACAACAAATGTCATTTTTTCAATAAGCTGATAATACTTTCTCATATTTCTTCTTAGTGGTTATTTTGACAGGTAACAGTAT
The DNA here is from genome assembly GCA_004027455.1 of Hydrochoerus hydrochaeris. Classification (NCBI taxonomy): domain Eukaryota; kingdom Metazoa; phylum Chordata; class Mammalia; order Rodentia; family Hydrochaeridae; genus Hydrochoerus; species Hydrochoerus hydrochaeris. The sequence goes on along the minus strand of PVLA01006162.1, from coordinate 98,010 downwards.
CTTCTTTTTTGCAAGTAAGAAATGGTGCAGGTAAGAAGATAGAGACCTTTGCTATATCCAGATTATATCTCACATGGCTGCTGAATTCTTTTTAAAATTTCTTTTCCCTATGCCAATAAAAACTTTATGTTTGCTAAGAAGGTAACATGCTGCAGATCTGGCTCTAGCTCTTTAATTTGCAAAATGAAGTATCACAGAGCGTTATTTGTTATACTTTTCTGAGGGTATTTGAAAATGCTGACATTACTAGTATTTATGCCCCCACCAGCATCACATGCAAAGACAATTCTTGAATTACCCATATTGGAAAAAAAAGCAAGGGAAGAGATAGGCAAAATATGGCACACTTTATTGACACCAGTAAAGACAATGCTGTGAAAACCAAATGTAAAGTTTGGTAAGAATAGAAAAAACAAACCAATCCAATGCCCAAACAACCATTTCCTAGCTGACTATATGATTTATCATAAAGATTATTTTATAAGGTCCAAGAAGAAATTCTATATACTTTTTTCCATTCTAGAGAACAAACCCAGGATCTCATGCCTGCTAGGCAAGCGCTCTAGCAATTTAGCTACATTCTAAGCCCCATGTTCTTATTTTAAGCATAGCAAAATGTGGCCAATTCTAGTATCTAACAAAAAAGAAAAGACACATTTTTACCATATGGTATTTGGTGCCACAATTTCCACATTTAATAGTGTTAGTAGTAATTTCCCAACTATATGAGTTTTCCATAACAAATGTCCTTCAAAGGAGCTTCAAAACAACTCTCCAGTTAAAGGGAGGAATTCCCTAGTTAACCAAAGAAACCACTTTTGTGTGATGCAAAGCTCCAGGGATAAATATCAGATAAATACCTGAAATGATAATGACTTTCAGATCTTTGCTTTCAGCTTCATGAAGAATATCACTTTGGAGACATTTCAGCATTTTGAGTGACAATGCGTTCCTCTTCTTTGGATTGCTCAAGACAATGGTTCTGTGAAAAACATTTTACAATCCTAGGGTCATGTACCCATCAAAACAAGCAAGGACCCTTGCAATTCCTTTCTAATTTGGGAGCTATTTTAAAACGCTGGAGAAGAGAATTGCTGGTGCTTAGTGCCAATTTAGAGGGTCTATCAGCTCTCTGGAGTTACGGCTAAGTCAAAACAAGAAAAAGACAACCTGAAATGCAGGCTGGCTTTTTTCTTTTGTTTCTTGATTGGTTTCTCCTTTTTTTTCTGCATTTGCTGTCAGAAACATAACTGCCACCTCCACAGAAAGGGCAAGTCACAGCAGTTCCAAAATCATCTCTGCCCATAGAAAATGTGAGTTTTCTATGACAGCAGCAGGAGCTGGAGGAATCTGACAAACAGTACCTACGTTCAACTTATTTCCTGGCGTTATTTTTCAGAATATGGCTAGGAGAGGAGCCAAGAATGAAAATACTTCCCTAAATCTCCTTCCACCCACCCAAAGAAAAGGCAGCCAAGCTATAGCTGCCAATACGCATATACGACAGCATTTTTAAAAAAACCTGTCTTTGAGCAGCATCCTGTTATTCTGCAAACTAATTCTCACTGTCTGAGAACAGGATGATGTACGAAGAACAAAAGATAAAACCATACAACAAGAGGGCTCTTCTGGACATATCCTGCAAAAAGCTGGCACTGAAAGGGCTGTTTGGTATTTTAAAGCATCCCACATACTGAATAACATACCCCATATTGTCATTTTACTGCCTTACACAGAAATGTCTTATTTTTACAGTTATAAGAAAGGGACAATGAACCAAACACCAGATTATTGTTATGGATTTTACATATTTCCTATCAGTTTCCACCTACACATGCCTTTTGCCTTTCTCATTCTTTTTTGAATTGGCTATTCCTATTGCTATGTAGTCAATTTGGCTCCTCCACAAATAGCATTCTGTGCCACAGGTTCTTTGGAAAACAACTTTGATGGCTGAATTTATTTCAATGCAATAAGAATAACCATTTTCTTTGGGATTCCATTTCAATTTTGCTGTAGTTTTCGGGTGGCTGTAATACTGTTTTGTTTCTCATAAACATGTTCTCTCATAGGGACAAAAGTTACTTGTGGCTAATGTGCTGATAGACTTTGAATCTCTATTTGGCAGAACAATGATGGTGATGAGGTACCTGCTCATAACTTTTCAATAGAATAATGAATGTGTGTGTTGTATCAAGTATAAAACACTGCCATCCCATCAGTGATGTATGTCTCAATGAAATTCTAAGGCCTTACGCAAAATTCTGCAAAAGTTCCAGCTGGACCCAAGTGAGGTGGCATATGCCTATAATCTCAGAATGTAGGAGGCTGAGGCAGAAGAATTGCAAGTTTGAATTCTACCTGGGCGACTCAGTGAGACCCTGTCTCAAAATAACAAATTAAGTGATTAGGGATACATCTCAGTGGTAGAGCACCTCTTGGTTCAGTACCAGGAACTAACATATACAAATGTATACATATAAGGCCTGGAATGTCCTTTCTACATGGCAGTTATCTGTCCCTCAGTACGTTTTATTAATCCTTTGGTGCACACACTACACATTGTTGCGCTGTTCTTCTATGAATTCACATTTCAGCCCTGTGTATGGGCTTCTGTCCCCACCTCTCCACTGAAATGCTTCTCACTGGTCACCTGATTGCCAAAACCAAATCCATGGCCATCTGGAAATGTATTCATCTGTCCCCGATTTTTCTGTCTTTCTCTGGCCACCTCTTAACTTCGTTCATGGACTTCTAGCCTTCTGCAATCCCCTAACTCTTAACAACCCTTAGAATGCTCTCCCTTGCCTTCTTCTTCCTCTGTATAAAATGCTTCGCAACTTTCCCAACCAAATTTGCATTGACTGCTCCCTCTATGCCACCAACTCAGTCACTAGCCTTGAGCCCTGGAACTATGTTCAAGCTGCTGACTCCTAGACTACTCCACACAGCCAACACTTGGATGTCTTCTTACTCCTGAACTTGCCCCTCCCCTTCTCTTACCTCAGCACTTGGGTCAGCTGCCCAAACTGGAACCTGAACATCATTTCAGAGTTCTATCTTTCCTTACGTCACTGGTCATCAAATCCTGTTAACGATACCTCCTTAAAGTCTCACAAGTCTGAACCTTCTCAATAGCTGTCTTGGTTCAAAGGATGTGATGCTTTGAACCAAGAGTTTCTCCAACCAAGAGTTTCTCCAACCTAACCAATGAGGTCACCACCTCAGGGTCTATGACATAAATGTAGACGAAGAAGCTGGTCCCTATAAATGTCCCTGAAGAGCTATGTGGAGGTTATCACTGTAAACCATGAGAAAGTCCCTGAAGTGAAGGATAGTCATTCCACACGTAGGACACATTCAATAAGTATCTGTGACTGGACTGAAGACAAAAATGGCATTTGTATTTTTCACAGCTGATTCCACCACCGCAGGGCCTTGATATCACATCTCCTTTGTGGTATCTCTTTTCAGTGGCTGTGCATTGAGATGGTACCACAGAGTAGAAACCTCTTCGTGGGCAGAAACTTTCTAACTTTGGTGATCCTATCTACTGGCTCTGTGGCCTTGGCCAAACTGTTACTGTGCTTGACTCCTCCTTATAAAGTGGAATAATGTTATCTATCCTCTAGAGGCTAAAGAATTAGTGATAATAAATACAGAGTGCCTGGCCTAGCACTTAATTCACAGCTGGTTCTCACTACACAACAGCATTATTGCTGCAAGGAACGGCTTGGTACAGGGACCCTTAAAGTGACTGAGTTGTTCAGGCCCTGGTGCTTAATACCTAGGACTACTCTTAAAAACAGCAAATAGGGCCCCTCTGTGTGTCTTGTGCTGCAGAGCCCTGCTCTTTCTTCCTGTACTGTCCTTCAGGATGGAAAAGGAGTCCACAAGGAACAGAACTGGCCCCCTTCTAAACTCTGCTGCAGTTACTGAGACGCTGAGGCTCCCAGCATTGGGCACCTAGGCCCCTGGGTTTAGAGCAGTTGTCTGTAGGGGGTTGGGCACAGAAATACTATGAGCTTACTTAGACCTGTGTGCTAAGACCCTAGCAGAACAAAACAGGAGGTGGAGAGGTGGAGGCAATGAGAGGAGCCTTGAAGACACAGGAAAAGCTGCAGGCCAGGGCTAGGGAACACCTAGGAGTTTGAGGACTGTAAATTCAAACATGGCCTTCCGGGTCAGAGTGAGAGAATAAAACAGTCTTAATGCTGAAACACACTTCCTTTCGTATTTTGTACCTTCGCCCTGACCTTTGCCCAGGCCAGCAAAAGATGAGCGTCAGACCTTACCAGCTAGGAACCCTCCAAATTTTATTGCTCCACCACGAGGCTTCCAGTTTGTGTGTTGCTGTGTCTTTAAGGTTTTTAGACTTGTGCAAAAGGGCAGAGCTCAAGGAGGCCTGTCTTTAATCCTATTTGTTGATCTGTCACTCTTGGCTTGGGCCTGAGCAGGTCAGCTAAGCCTGCTCCCCTAGCAAGCTGGCACGACTGTGAGGGGCTCAGAATCTCCACTTGGGTAGGGCTTTCCTAAAGGCCCTGGTGGCTTGGGGGGCCCCTGACAGCTGCCCACGGCAGTCTCAAAGTTGAATACCGACAAGACCTGGTTACCCCAGGAATCAGGGAGTGCTGGGGTCTTCTCGGGCAGTTCCCTAGGTCCACGCAGGTGTCACGTGCTGTCATGCCAGGCTATGGGGCGGCTGCAAACTCAGTAAGGAGGAATTCCTCCCCCAAGAGATAAATCAGCCAGACTGGATCAAAGGCGGCGAGGACGTAACCCCCCACCCGGCGGGTGCGCGGCAGGGCCCGTCCGGCCCTGGAGCCCCGGGAGCCCTCGCCGGCCGCGGGCTGACCTGATGCCGTCCAGCTGCCGCATGCTGGTGGGGCGCGACTCGGACTTGGTTCGCCCGGAGACCTCCGGACCCCGGCTGCAAAAGCCGGCGGCGAGCGGAGACCAGCGGCTGCGCAGGAGCCGGCCGGACCCCTTGGCCGCCCAGGCCCGCAGGCCCGCGAAAGCGGCCATGGCAGCAGAACCCGCAGATCTGCGGATGCAGCCTGGTCCCACCCGGCCAAGGGCTCTGGGCGCTCGGAAGGCGCGGTGCGAGGCGAGCCGGGGGTGATCGCGAGAGCCAAATGCAGAAGTCACAGTGCGCCCAGGCCCCGCGGAGTGCGCTCCAGGCCAGATTCCCCGCCGCGCCGGCCCCACCCCCAGTTCGCCCTCCCAGTTCTCCAGCTGGCCCCGCCCGATCGCAGCGCCCGGGCCTCCCCGCCCCCTTGGCCGCCCTGCCCCAAGGGGCTGTGCGCAGGCTGGTCACCACCCCTAGGCCAAGTTTTCCTGGGCAGCTGCAGCCCTACCCGACCCCCTGCACCGCTGGAGTGAAGGACCCAAAACCCACAGTCCCGCTCTGCGGTTGTTTGGTTTAGCAAGGCTGTGAGAGAGTTTAAGGAGGGGAGGACGGGGTTATCTTGGGGTGTTTTTTTTTTTTTTTTTTTTTGCACTAGCACCAGAAATGTGCTGAATGCCCTTGTTAGAATGAGAGTCTTCAGGTGGTGAGTGGTATGAGCTGTTACAAATCTCATGGTGCGCACCACCCGCAGGAAACACTCCCAGACTCTGAAGGTAGACTAAGCAGACTTGGAATTTTGAATGCTTTGTATTTTCTCATCGAGGCCCATATGATCAACTTCTACAGTGTGGCCTTTTGTCATGCACGGAGAACGGGCTGGAGACTGCACATTCTAAAGTGCTTAGTGGGGTGAGAACATCCTCATTGCTATTTGACGGTCACTTCCTGCAAGTGTGTAACTCCCAAAGTGTGCAGATTTGTAGAGGGCATGCACTACAGGGGTCAGCATCTTATTGTCTCTAGAGGAGATGCCATCCCTAGGTCCCTGCACCCTTTCCCACAGTGAAGTTTTACAAAGATAGATTATACAAAGGACATACTCAAATGAGGCCACTAAAGTTCCATAAGAGCTTAAAATGGTGACACTCTGGATTCTTCAGCTTCATAACTGTACAAAATACTCTGTGAGGGATAATATTTGAAATATCAATTGATATCACCTCCACCACTCCACCATCCCTCCCCTCAGTTTCTTTAGATCTATTCTGAGAGAGGAGATAGAGCAAGGGCAAGTAGACAACAAAAAGCATGAGCAGAGATAACTTATGTCAAAATTCTAGAAAACCAATAGACAAAAGTCACTCTGACCCCTCAAGAACCTGAGGTATTCACAGTTGCATGAGTACATGACCCTGGCCTTTGTCCAACATTATTTGCATTGTGATCTTGACCCCTCACCCTACCCCTCTTCTTCTGTGGCCTTCGGATACTGTAACACATCCTCCAAAAAGAATGTATTATGGTAAAAAATTCACCCAATGAGTGAACTGAGTAGGCTACCTCACTGGGCCATGACTCCTGTGAGTCCCCAATTACAGTCTCTCTCATAATCCCAGAACCTTAAGACACTCAGTACCTTCCTGTAATGAGCCATGAGCTATTCTCAGGAACCTGCTCCTGCCCTAGGAATGACTTTTACTTTTTGGTTTACTTTTTTTTACTCCTTTTTAAACCCCCAGAGCATAAGACTAATTTTGTCATCAGGGTGTAGAAACACGAGTCTGTCAAACCCACATTTATTCTTTAGAAGTATTTCTGTTGATGAATTATTCTCTCAATTTTATGAGTTTTATTACACTATTTATTAGCAGGAAGAAAATCATGAAAATAAAGTATTTACTTTTTCATATTTATTGTTTGCAAAAAATGCATCAAAAATTTAAACCTCAACTTTTTTGGTGTACAAAGTCTAAAAAAGAGCAACACAAATACATTCTCATATGAACTAAAATGAAAATACCAATAGCACTTTACAAAAAAAAAACCTTTGCTTCCATTATCCCACCCAAGGCAGAGTGCACACAACAAACAGCATGTTCCATACATACGTATCGCTGACACAACAGCACACATATTTTGTTTTCTTAACCTTTTTGTAGGACATATTTGACATCTCAGTGGTTTTGCTGTTTTGTCACTAAGTTCTTACTATATTATACAGTATGTAGTTAACAGAAACATAAAATATCATTAAAGAATTAAATTCTTACTATGTATTGTGCATTTAGAATAGACACCAACATTTTCACATCAGGGGTGTAAGTCCTTACTAAACCTAGAAGATAACATCAGATGTAAGTTTCTATATGAACTTCAATGGAAATACTAATAGAAATCTACCACAAAATAAGCTTTGTTTCCACTGTCATACCCAAGTCAGTCTTCAAGCATGACAAATGTATGCTCCATGTACATGTTTTACTTACACTAACAGCACAGTTGACATTTTTTTGTTTTGTTTTCCTGTTGTTGTAGTAGGTCTTTGCAATACTGTGCCTGCCTGTTCATCTGTCAGCTCACCACTGTGCTCCACAGTTTTTTGTGTAGTTCCCTGGGCAGAAACATGTTGTTTTTCTTCTGCTGCAAGTGATCGCTTATGAACTCTGTCTCAATCATCTAAGAAAATTTCTCCGTGATATGTTGCACTCAATTATTTTCTTTGCAAACTATCAAACTATTTAAGCCACACGTTTAGGATTGAGTAAAACACATCCATTGACCAATGCTTTGTGTTTGAAGTGACATCATAGTTGCTGCATAATCCATCAACATCTACTCCACTTTTGGTTTTGTTGTTGAAAGGCTTGCATTTTGTTGAGATTTCCCTATCAATATTTCCATCACGGTGAAACATTGACATCAGCAGTATCAGTTTCTCTTTCTTTGTCCTATATGAGGCCAGTGTTGTATCTTTGAAATTTAAAGATTGTGCTGTATAATTTTCTGCTTTGAAATTATAACATTTCATTTGGAATTTGCACTTTGTTTCCATGTACAGTTCCCATGCTGGTCAAATTGTACTCTGTTAGCAAATGTAACATCAATTGGAAACTGGTTAACCAGTTGTCCAATGTGACATTCTGGTTAGTTTGGGAAATGAGAGCAACAAGTGTGTTCACAACATCATTTGGTTTATTTCTATATGAATAAAGACATAGTGGCTGAGTTCCAGCATAAATGTCTAATTGAAAGTCTAATAAGGCTTAAGATCTTCAAGGGTATAAATTTTATATGCCATATTTTGATCCATGCTTTTCCAAAAATATTTTTGCATTCCTGTGATCACCATGAGAAATTTGTGCTAAGTGTAGCAGACCTATGAATGCTTTCAGTTCAGTTAGTGAAGTGTCATAATAAATATATTTTTGAATATGGCTATTGGTGCATATCTAACATCTTACTTGCATTCCAGCCTTTGTGTATTTCACAGCATTTTGTTTGTTACAATTTCTGACACTAAATGGCAGTGCTGGCATTCTGTCCAGTACCTTTCATTGCTACTGAAATTCTCACTATATTTTCAGACCTAGTTCTAACTTTGGATTGTTCCATTTGGTTGAGTGATCATTTTGCAAAATATTGACTAGTCAAATATGTATTCACATTGCTGTTTGTCATCTGAATCAAGGAGGTCTGTGTTCCCTGTGTCTATCTATATCAGTAGATTCTTGCTCCATTTCACTGTCACAGGAACTGTGGCTCACATGGCTAATGTTAAAGTCATCATCATAATTAGCAGCAGCAGCAGCAGCATCTACCCACATCACTCTTCTTTTTTGAAAGCATGTATTTGACCATAATGGATCATCCTCATCATCCATGCATGAGAAATCTGATGATTCACTTTTGACCTCCTCCAAAACTTGTAAATCTGGTGTTTCATGCGCTGTTGTAGTGAATTGGGCTACTTCTACTAGAAAAATCAAAAGAAAACTTTGAAAAAAAATCCTGGAGTGGTGTGGGTTTATTGGACCCTCTGTGATGCTTGGGTAAACATATGCAAAAACTGTTCCATGGTGCATATGTACAGATTCCATTTTGTCAGTTTTACACATGTGCACACATCTTGCTGTTGGTCACGTCAAGCAGATAAACATACAGATTGCTTCCTGTACCCTTCAAGGAAAGGTATTGAGATGGATAGATGGCTCCTATAATGCTAAAATACAAATTTCCAGTAGAAAAGTAAGGGATGAGAATACTCTTATGATTAAATAAACCTATTCTTGTTACTCATTCTGAGTGTTCTGCTCAATTCTTTGTTTGGGATACCAGTTACTTGGAAATAACCCTCCTGGGATGACCCTCCCCCCATCCAATAACAACTCCTTTAAAGAAGGTAGGTTATTCCTCGTTCATTGTCTGAAATGAATGGTATCCAGAAGAACTGAAAGACATAGAAGGGGTAATTTTTGGTCTTTGGTGTTTTGAAATTTTAGTACTTGGAGATAAAAAGAATACAAAGTAGGTATATATAATACTTTGGAGACAACATCTAGTAAATCAGAACAAGGGATCCATCCTGAGGTAATACTAAGATTTCTCTAATTTAGGGATAGGAGATTAAGCAAGATTTGTAGGAAAAAGAGAGTAACTATCTAGGGATTGAGAAAAGGGGTGGAGTAGAGAATGGAAATGTTGGGAAACACTAGCTATGATGGAAGTAATCTTGTTCTTTTTCTTTGATAGATCCTCAGAGAAGTCATGAGACTTCAAGTGGTATGTAATGTCTGAGCAGATGGATACATAATGTCTAAATGCCATATAGTTTCACATAACCTGCTGAGAGGCTGTGACAATAGAATGGTCCTAAATCTCTGAGAAGGGCTCAGAACTGGCATGTGGATTGACATATTGAAGAAAAAACAGGAGCAATATTACACATCGTGAGTGCTATAGTTTGAATCTGACATGTCCCCCAAAATTCTATTTTAAAGACTTGGTAACCAGTCCTTTGTATTATTGGTCCTAGTTGAAGGAAGTTAGTGCTAGAATGTGCTGAGGTACAAAACAATAACAAAAGCAAGTCTCGATGGTTCAAACAACAAAGGCTCATTTCTCATTCTCGCAACATAGCTATGCTATCCTTTGTATCTACTGAAGATCAGCTAAAAACTCTGTGTTACATCAGCACTATCTTTGCATTTCCCTATACATTTCCTATACTATACATTTCCCTAATTCTGTGAGAGAGGGAAAGGGGGAAAAAAAGAGAAAAGAATGAAGAGAGGCATAAACTGGCACTTAAAATTTCTGGAAATATTACTTGCTCTGATGTTTCAGTTGCCAAAGCAAATTCTGTGACCACATTGAACTTCAGAGTGTGAGAAAGTATATCATGCTGTGTGTTTCAAAGAAGGGAAGCAAGATCTTTGCAAACAATCCTAATGACCACCTTGGCCACCCAAGTACAGTACCTTAGAGTTAAGAAGTGACTACTGCTTATTATTTAGGGATTAAAGATAAAATACTAAATTGGCCTAGTTGTCTATCACTTAATAGAATGGGGGTTTAAAATAGAAATTAAGTTCATACATAAAGTTAAATTTTAATAATTTATTTGTGTGTGTTTGCATCTTTTATTTTTGCTGTATTAAGGATCAAATCCAGGGCCTTGAGCATGCTAGCAAAGCACCGTGTCATTGAGCTGCAATCCCAGCCCAAGTTAAATATCTAGAATACCTGATCTTGTGCTGGGATTTGTATTATTTTTCTTGATGTGCCAAGTACCGAAAATGATGCAGAGCATGCAAGAGCCAAAAGCCTGATCAAAATTATCACCATTATGGGCCCAAGTCCACTGTTGGAGGATATCTTTCTCCTTGCTAAAATTAGTTTCATTAGGAAGGCGGAAGATTTGAGTGGGAGAAAATAAAGAGATTGCTTCACCTCAACATAGGAGTTGGAATAAAAGAGAAAACTGGTGTATAGTTTTCCCTTGATATCTGCACAAGACTGGTTCTAGGACTCCCCATGTATACCCAAATCTATGCCTGCTCAAGTTCCTTGTATGAAGTAGTTTAGTATTTCCCTACACACATCCCACATATTGAACCCAGGGATACTATACCACTGAGCTACTTCTCTATACCCCAGGGTCTCACTAGATCACCCACACTGGTCTCCAAATTGTGATCTTTCTGGCTCAACCTCCTGAGTAGCTTAACAAGCATGTGCCACCACACTGAATCATCTCTAGACTACTTATAAAACCCAATACCTACACATCAATTTATTTCCATGGATTCAGCATAATACTCAATGTAGAAAATTTTCTGTATTTTGAAACTTTCTGCAATTTCCCCCCCATTTTTAAACCATGGTTGGCTGAATTCATGGTATGTAATTTATGGACATAGAGGGCAAACTATTGGAAGCCATTGAAGCTGGAAATTGACCTAGGGCATGACCCAGATGTGACCCTACCAGGAAACAAAGAGCTCCCAGGTCAGCCACATGAAGAAGTTGCTACAGCCCAGGAAAACACCAAGCCCTTAGACAATCCAAGCAATGAGTTGCTAGGCAGAGGGGGCTGAAATTGACATCATCTTTCCCAGTATATAAATAAAGGTGTTACAGTGGTTGCTCAGTTCCTTTCCTCCCATCAGGAGAGTAAGGGCTCCACCTGACCCCAGCTTTGTCTCTATTTTTCTCATCCTCTCGTCCATCCTTAGCCCCAAGAACCTCAGGAGCTGCATTGGGTCGCGGCAACAGACTGCAAGATTTTGAGAAAAGGAAGAAATTGGCAGGATACTTAGAGCTAGAAAGTCATGCATTAAGTGAAGTATTGGAAACATTACTTGCTTCTAAATTTTATTTAATAATTGCTCTTAATGGAGCCCCCACTCTATGCCAGTGCCTATATTTGGTACTTAACTTATGCCATCTTTCTTCACATTATATTGGTAAGTATTATTAGTTAGTTCAGAGAGGTTTGGCCAGCCATGTTTGCACTCAGTTGAATCCTTGGAGTTGATGCTGAGGGTTAGATGAAAGGTGGCACTGTGGATGGAGACTTTTATCATCATCTAAATTCCTATGCCTGATCTCCCATTTCCCTAGTTTCTTCCAGAGCCCATTATCCTGTTTAGAGAGTGACAAACACATGAAGAAGGAAGTAGAGATGGATGACCATCACATTATCCAGGCATGAGTCGATATAACTTGCTGAAACACTAGTCTATCCTTAAGCAGTGTGAGGCTTTTTCAAATTCAAATTGCTTCTCCAGGCCTCCTCAGCCTCTCATTAATTTTTGTAGGGGCTGCTTGTCTTTCTTTCTCTCTTGTTCAATGCCCTTCTAATCTGTTTTCCACACGATCCCTTCTCCCTGACACAATTTGATTTTCAGGTTGCTGGCAGGCTTCTCTCTGGCTTTGATTTATATGCGCCTTCCCTGTGCCACATGTTTTTGCTGTACAGATGTGTCTTTGCTACCTTTTCACATTTCCTTTAAGGACTCATAGAGGCCTGGCTGAATGTTGCAGAAATAAAGCAGAATAAAAAGACAGTTCTAGGGAATCTGGTATCTTGGGTTTGATGCAAGAATGAAAGAAGATTTAGACTTGCTCAGGGTGCAGAGAAAGAAAAGTAAAGGGCAGATTTTTAGCTTCTTATAGAGTGGTTCTTGAATTTAAAAAAAAAATTTATTCCAAGCCTGTCTGTGATGGCATAGTTCAGAGGTGTGATGGGGAAGACTTGGGAACTTAGCTTCAGTGGGGATCCCTCTGGCGTCTGGCTGATTCTCTAGCTCTGGCTTTCCATTCTCATTTTCTTCCCCATGTCTGTCTCCCAATCCTCAGAAGCTTCAGGAGACTCAAGGTCCCATTAGCCAGAAAGGTTTCAGAATTTTGTGGTTGCATATAGCTGTGCATGCTTGTCAATGCTCCAGTTTCTGTATTCTACATATATTCTGTATTTTATATATAACATACCTCAAGTTGGGTGAAAATTAGTGTAGAGACTAGCTAAGGAGAAATGTGCATGGATGAAATTAACTTCCTTTTATTCCCCTTTAACTTAGTATAGGTTCTTGAGTTTGCTCATATGCCTGAAATGAAACATGTTTAGTACCTTTAAGTGAGGAATATGGAAGAGTGATATATACTAATAAAGTGTGTATGTTTCACAGCATTGTGGTTATAAGTAAAGGGTCCCATGTCCTTCTGCACCATCTCTGGATGATGTTTCTAAATTGTGGATCAAGTTGTCAGCAGCTCCTCAAGGCACTTAAAACCCAGTCTCCTTGCCATGGCTTGGAAGTCCAGTGGGACCAGAATCAGTTTTCCTGTTTAGAACACTACCATTTTCCCCTTTTGCTTCTTTCTCCATTCACAACCAGTCCTCTTTTTTTCTAGTTTTACTGAGATATAGCTGACAAATCAAAATCGTATACATTCAAGATATATGATGTGATATCGGAGATATATGCATACATTATGAAATGATCGCCACAATTGAGCTCACATATCTATCACTTCACATAACTGCCATTTCTCTGGGTGTTACGAGAACATTTGAGATCTATTCTCTCAGCAAATTTCAAGTAATGATACGGTATTATTAACTATACTCATCTTGCCTTACATTAGGTCTCCAGAATTTATTCTTCTAGAATAAATGGAACTTTTTACCCTGTGACTAAATTTTCTAACTGCTCACCCCAAGTCCCTGGCAACCATCCTCTATGCTGTCCCTATATGGGCTAATTTCCATTCTCTGAGTTCCACTACTGCCTTCTTGCTTCAGAGCCTTTTTTATGAGTGTGGAAAACTCATCTTTCAAATCTTCACTTGGCCATCACCCATTTCCAAAAGTTCAGGTCCCACTTCCAAAAATAGCTCTTCCTTAGAGAAGGTTTCCTGACTCCCAATCTTGACATAGTCCCACCCTCTCTATCCTTTAATAGGATCTTGTTCCTTTTCCTCTGTCTAATAATCATTTAAAATCAGGTGTTTCTTTGTGTCTGTTTCTTGATCATTTCTGTTCTGACTCTACTGTAAGTTCTGGCAGCAGGGCTAATGCATGCTTTTCTCACCATTGTGCACCCAACACTTTGCACCTGGTGTACTATCATTGGTGGAGACTGCTAAATAAATGAACATCATATTTCTGCTCAAACATCTTCTCTGGCTGCTGTTATACCACACATTCTTTATTTTGACCTATAAACTCCTTACTTTTCAAATCTCATTTTACCTTAATATGCTGTGTAGATCCATGATTCAAACACACAAAACTTCTTGCTACTTCTTCCATAGGCCCTATGCCTACCTTGATAAATGGAGTTTACTACTGCTTAAAAAAGCTGATGAATGAACAACTTCAAATCATTACCCATCTTCAGCCTATGTCAAATGTCACATCCCTGAAATCTTTCAGATGCCCCCAAGCTGGAATTAATTTTGCCTTCTAGTCGTCGGAACACATCTTCTGTAACAACCAAAGGGATTTATTGCTTTTCTTTTTAAGAGTTTGTTTCTACATATCTGCTCTCTCCCTCTGAAACTTTTCCCCTATGAAAGTGTCTTGGGGACAAAGTCCTTTGTTTTAGTCACTCTTGTATCTGTTACTCTGATGCTTTAGGTGTAGCAAGCTCTCAGCGTCAGTAAACAAAAGATTAGTATGGATTATTGATTCAAAGTGATGATGAGATTTCAAAGATCTCGAATGGTAGTTCCCTCTAGAGACACATGGGGGTGGCCTAACCCAGCCGAGCTGCACAGTCTAAGTTAGGTGAATCAAGGGCTGAGGGATTTTGAAGATAATGCAGTTTCTTTTGAATTCTGTCTCACTGGTTGTTGACCAGTCGTGGATGACAGGAAAGAAATGTAAAGGACGATTTAATGGGCAAAATAAGAGAGTTAGAGAATCAAATCCAAAACCAACATTTGTACAGAGAGGCAAGACGAAGCAGAATACCGGCTCTCTCTGATCAAGGGTCACTGGGATCCCAGACACAGACATGACTTTGGGATTCAGAGTGTCTGGGTAAAACAGGGCTGGAGGCAGGCAATGCTGAAACAGGAACAATGGGATTTCAACTCTTTCTTCAGATCCTCTGATTTTTGTTTTTAAAAAGTACATTTGATGTTTTGAAAGCCTATCTTATATGAAATAAAATTATCATTCTTTTCTTCTTTCAATAACAGGTATGTTGGTGGCAAATTTTTTTTCATTTGTTTGGACTAGAGTTTTCTTTCCCTTTTTTGAGTGTGTTACTTTCCTTCTTAATGATGAGATTTTGTGTGAGAAATGGGTTGTGCTAGCTCTGTCACCTGGGCTGAGTTGATTATTTTTTTCTACAGTTGGTCTAATATGCAAAGCACTAAATAAAATTATTACAGGATGGGGGTTCTGGACAACAATAGCCATGTATACTGGATGTGGGTGTTTTGTCATGCTCAGATTTGTCATGCTGTTGCTTTTCTGACATTTTGTTTTCCCATGATACTGTAAAGCCCTTACCTTTTTAAATTTTCATGTTTACTTTTAAATTTACAT
The DNA here is from genome assembly GCA_004027455.1 of Hydrochoerus hydrochaeris. NCBI lineage: Eukaryota > Metazoa > Chordata > Mammalia > Rodentia > Hydrochaeridae > Hydrochoerus > Hydrochoerus hydrochaeris. Next base: position 82,600 of record PVLA01006162.1, on the reverse strand, counting down.
TTTATAATTTACATGGACCACATATGGAATACACTGAACTTTTTCTTTTGCAATGCCACAGCACTTTTTTTTTAATTTAAAAAGAAACAAAAGCATGTAAAGGGTAGAGATAATACTGAATTCCAAAAAAAAGATAAACAATAAGAAATCACTAGTTAATAAATTACATATTGTCCTCTTAGAAATAGTTGTTCAAGTTACAAAATTAAAGCCTACAAAGTAGATAGTCAAACAGTGAGAGTGTGAACAGCTACACATGCATGAATCTCTGCATGTATTTCTATCCTTTCTGTATTAGAGGGAAAAACAAAACTTAGCAAGACAAAACAAAACAAATTCCTATAAAAACATGAAACCAAAAAGTCGTATAAAACCACAGTACAAAGAGATCTACACTGATTACTGTGTTGTTTCTTATTATCTTCAATAGAATGTCTATACCATCAGGCATAATTGAATATAGCAGTATAATTGAGTAAAGCAGTAAATAACAATATTAGTAAAAATAAAACATTGTAGACAGTATAAAACTTCAAAAGCAGGTAATAATCAAACCAGAGTGGATATCCTAGTGGATCTTGTCATCTTAAGTGCAGTTGCCTATACTCTCAGACTTGATACTATCAATCATAACAGCTTTGAATAAAAGCTATCAATACAAAACAGCAATCCAACAAAGCAGATTCGATTATGAACAGTCATGGTAAAACAGTGTAGGTTTTACAGAGCTTTAGATTAAGTTAATAGGAAATTAAGGATGATTACCATACTACATCCTGTTATTTTTGGGATTACTGTCTGTGCCCTCAAATCTAGTACAGGTAGAATGACTGGAACAGAATATAATACATCTAAGCAGAGTAGTGTGGGTAACGTGGGTTTTAAATCCTGGTGCACTATTAACAATATAGCGTATCAAGGCCATCTATGTTAGAGTTTCTTGTTATCCTTCTCTGCCTCTTTTTTGCTATGCTATTTTTCTGCCTTTGTCTAGTTTTCTCTTTCATTCTACTGCTTTGCCCCACTCACTGAGGCCTTTCTGCCACTGTTTCTAAAATCCTGGTATTTTTTTCTCTCTCTCTAGAATGTCCTTCAGTATTCTCTGTAGGGTTGGATTGATGGTCACAAACTCCCCAAGTTCTTCTTTGTCATGGAAGCATCTTGTTTCTCCATTAATTTCTAGTGACAGTTTTAATTTCTAGTGGAGGTTATTTTCTTTGAGGGCTTGGAAGATTTTGCTCCAAGCTCTTCTTGATCTGATGGTCTGTGTCGAGAAGTCTGCCTTGATTCTGATGAGCTTACCTTTATAGGTAATCTGTTTCTTTTCTCTGATGGCTTTTAATATTCTGTTTTTATATTGAATTTCTGGTATCTTGATTATTGTATCTCTGGGTGTAGATCTGTTTTGGTTGTAGGTGGCTGGAGTTCTGTATGCCTCACATAACCAAATGTCATTTTCTTTTCCCATTCTTGGGAAGTTTTCCTTAATTATTTCTGTGAATAGCCTTTGTAATTCACCTGTATGTATCCCTGCTTCTTTGTTCATGTTTCTGATTCTTAAATTGTAGATTCTCTTGTGATCTAGCCTTTGTATTGTTACTGCCTGTTTCCTTGTTATTTTTAAGAGATCTTTCCTTTCATCATCACACACTGCCAACTTGTCTTTAAGTTTTGATAGTCTATCCTTAGTCTCTTTTAAGGCGTTTTGCCAGCTTTCAATGGAGTTTTTAATTTCCTGGTAGTCTCTTTGAATCTGCTTCATGTATTCTATATTTTGTTTATATTCTCTATCGAATGTTTCTCTCCTTTTTTTGTGTTTCTCCCCTCTTCCATCTGTATCACCCTGAGAGATGCTTCCTGAGAGCATTTCTTTTATTACTCTACTCATATCTTACTTTACCTGATTTAATATTTCAGATTTGAGCTCATCTACAAGGTCTCAAAGATATCTCTTAATGTCCATTGAAGCCATGTCTGATGTTGTGTGTTTGCCATCCTCAGCCTCCCTTTTTTTTCTTCTCCTGGATCAGTGCTCTCAGGGTTCTGGGCTGGGGGTCTCCTGCCTCTCTCTCCTGTCATGGTCCTGGCTTCCTCCACATGGGTTATAGTGTAGGTCCCAGCCCCCTTCCCTGTTGGCCATGTTTCCTCCGAAGCACGCTGGCAAGGGACCTCCGTCCTCTCCTGCCTGCTCTTGTCACTGAAGTGTAAGCAGCGGCTGTGTATGCCTGCCCCTCCCCACTGGGCCAGCCAAGCTTCAGGTGGCTTCACCTGGTTAGTGCAAGCTAGGTGCAGGGAATTGATTTGGGATATCTCATTGGGTCCCGGCCAGGGGCATGGCCCAGTCCAAGCAAATCCCATGAATCTGCTCTTGGGAGGGAGCAACCAACTGAAGTTACTGTTGCTACAAGGTCAGGCTCCTCCTGCCCGATTCCAACATGTCGCCTATTTGGTCGTACCCTTCCTGTGGGTGGGTGGGGTCTCACTTCCAGCACTGACAGTGGATTAATGAAAGTGCCTTCACTGGCTCCATTCAACCCCCAACTTCAGCGCTGCTGTGCTTCCTGTGAGTGGTGGCGGGAGTGAGTTTGGACAGCTCTGCTGGCTGGCGCAGATTCAGGCCTTTGCAAACTTGGCAGGTTGCTATGAACGGAAACACTGTGTCCCATAATTTCTAGCTGTTTCAGTTGTAGTCCCGAAGTATTTGACAAGCTTTTTTTCATTTTAATTTCTTCCTGTGTCAAGAGGATCCATCTCCCTCTGTCTGGGTCTCTCCAGGGTGTTTTATTCTGGCAAATGAGTTGTTTCTCCCAGGAGGCTTTGTATTTTATTGCTCACTGATTGGCCATTTTGTCTTCTTCCTACATTGAACTTTAATGAACTAAAGACATTGGCAGAGGTCAAAGGCATTTAGGGAACAAAAGTCTAAGGTACAATTAAAAGTGATTTACGAGATTAACATGTAAGCTCCTCTGTCTCTTTCTCTATCCTTCCAATTACCCAAATGCTTAATGCTAGTATGTGCATCTCTGTGTTTAATTGTGTATTTGTATAAATTAAAAGTGAGCTTGAATTTCATATCTGGGTCAACCTGGCACAGCCATAGTAACAAAAGTGTCTCCTCCCTCATCCTCATCTGTAAGAGTCAGAAGGATCTTGGCACTTTCTGTATCCTTCTATAGTCCCATAGAATTGGTGATTGTATTAATCGCTAGTGATAAAAGTCAAATTGGTAACCAAATCAATTATAATAGGTTTTGAGAAATAGAGAGGTCCCAGTTTATACTCAAGTTACCCTGGTTTTCTAATTATTATTTTTAAGTATGTAATGTAAATTTAGGATAATATACTGTATTATGCTATTTTGTAACTTGCCTTTTACCCTAATAATTATAAATATTCCCATGACTCTAATATTTTCTTACAAATGAACTTAATAGCATTGTGCTGTTTTATCATATTGCTTAGCTATAATTTATGCAACCAATCTTTCTTGATAGCCATTAAAATTACTCCCAATTACTCCACAATGAACATTAATCTATTTGTACATCTCCAACATTTCTGTTGAATAAATTATTAGAAGTCATGATCAAATCTAGGAGTAGTTTGTTGTTGTACTGGGGACTGAACTCAGGGCCTTTGCACTGAGCTATATTTCTAACCGTTTTTTATTTTGGGACAGGCTCTTGCTAAGTTGCCCTCAGTAGGCTGAACTGTGTGACTCTCCTGTGTCAGGTTTCAAGTGCTGAGATTCCAGGGTTCTACCACCATGCCTGGCTCCTAGAAATATTTTTGATAGACCATGTTACTTATTGTGGTAATATCTCCAGAAACATCACCCCTCCAGCTCTAGGGAATTTTTAACACAAAAGGTGAGACTGTGGGTCAGACTTGGAAATAATTTCTTGGTGTAAGTGACTTGGCTCCACAAAGATTGAGGTACCAACTGGATACCTTACACTCTATGTGTACATTTTCTAGGTACTATATTCAGAAAACTTCCTCTGTATTCATAGTAACTAGGGAAAATATCATTATATTAGGGTTCTACAGAGAAACAGAAACTATAGGAAATGTATGTATAAAAATACACTGAAATATAGAATAAGATATAATTTTTTTTTTTTTTTTTGGTACTGGGGATCGAACTCAGGACCTCCATGCTTGCCTGACAGGTACTTACGCTGCTGAGCTAAACCCTTGGCCCAATAAGATATAATTATGAGTACTGGCTCATGTGCTTATAGAGAACAAAAAGTCCCACTCTTCTTTCTCTAAGCCAGAGACACAGGAAAGCTGGTTGTGATTTGGTTCCAGGCTGAAGGCCTGAGAGTCACAGGTGTAAATCTCAGGCAAAGGATGGGAGAAGATGAAATGAGAGCCCTGCCCCTCCCCCAAGCAAAGAATCAGGAAGAAAAAGGAACAAATACCTCCTTCCTCAGCCTTTGGTTCTATTCAAGCCCTGATTAGATAGGATGATGCCACCCATGTTTAGAAGGGCATCTATTTCACTGATCCACTGATTCAAATGCTAATTTCTTCCAGGGCACCTTCACAGGCATACCCAGAAATACTGTTTCATCTGGGCATCCTGTAGTCCAATCAAGTCCTATAAAATTAGCTATCATATGACAGAGATGGAGATGAGTATAGGGGTACAAGGACATTGCAGATCACAGCAACTTTACTATATTGATTAACCATTCTAGATATTGCATAGATTGATCACAAAACCTTCAGGGGGAGACCAAGATGTGGTAACACTGAGGTTAGGTTAGCACTAAGGTAAGAAAGAGCATTTTACAAAGTGCCTATTGCAGCATTAGGTGATCTCAGTAATTTAAGCACCTTTCTAATATAGGAGATGTGGTCTTCTTCAAAAGGGACCGAAAAAAGAACAGAGCATTATCTTCCCTCTTCTTCCCAACTGAAAAGACAGAGGTCTTTCTCCTTTTGTTTGCACTGTCTTTTATATTTGAGAAAACTACTTGGGATCTCCTTCAGTCAGACATGTTTCTTTGGTTTTTTTCCCTCCTCTCCATCTTTGGCGTTCTCTCCATGAGGGTCATGCTTGCTCTCTAGGACTTCGCTCATCACCATGGCCGTAATACCATTATCGTACATTCTTGCTGTGATGTAGACAGAAAACAACAGAGCCCAATTCCAGACATCTGGACTGGGAACATAACCTCTCTAGACATGGATCCTCATTTATCAAATGTGAGAGTCATACTAATGGGGGTGTTGTCATTGGAAAGAGGAAGGTTTTGGAGAAGGCTTGGACCTATGTAATGTAAGGGAATAGCACTGAACCCCATCCAGGTAGACAAGTCCTTACCTCAGCTCACCAGTTGCACTCTTATCTGTCTTAGCTATTGAGTTCTGTCCAAAATTTAATTGAATTCTACTGATTTAATCAAGCCAATCTTGAAGACCACTACACCAGAGGATGTTTGAGGAGTCTTTAGGATGGAACATTTTAGGATTTTGAGTTAGCCTAAAGAAAGTACTTTATTTACTTATTTTTTTCCCTGACACTCTAGGGAATGTTGCATGAGGAGTAGAGAGGCTTTCTATTAATGACAGAAACTTACTACTCAGTCCACTTCTTCTTTTCTCAGAGCACATCCTTCTAGGATGCACTTAAAAGCATTTCCAAATCCAGTGTGAAAAGTAGTCCTCAAATGGATCTGTTCCACTTCCCAGTGATAAGTGCTGGGCCCCACTCCTGACTCTGCGTTTTAGGGCATCCGCCCTCTGTGAGATGTACTGATTATTCATCCATTTCCACCACACATGCAGTAATATGATTAGTATCTGCTCTGCAGAAGAGGAAACTGGGACAGAAAGGATGAGCCACTGACCTCAAAGCTCACGTGTTGTCTGTCACAGGGAGTGAATCAGGTGGAGAGCTTCCCAGCCAGTTCCCTGCCTGCCAAATGCTTCCCTGCCACAAAGAGACATCGTTCTCTTTTCTTATTTCTTTACAGCACTCAGATTGTTTCTCTCTCTTTCTGTTTTCTTCTTCTGGGAAACCAGCACCTCACTGTTTGGCTGCTGAGCTAGAGGAGCATCTTCCTCAGTGCGTCGAGGTCAGAAGATGCCTGATCAGTGCAGGAGGGTGAGGACATCCTTCCTGTGTGCCAGGGAATTGAGGAGGCTGACACTGCGGACTGCCCTTGTTGCCCCACTCCTGCCTCAATGACCTGCTGCATTTGGTCACCTTGCGGACACTCACGTGCCACAGACAGAACAAAGCAGCTGGTGAGTTTCAAAATAACTCAACTCACAGAAGAGCTCATGATTTAAGAATCCAGGCCCATTTCCTTTGGAAGAGTAGAGTTTTTTTTTTTTTTTTGAAAGGATTTTAGAATTCTTAAAGTTTAACTTGGAATGCTAAGAGGCAAAGGCCCAAGTACTCAGCAAACACATTTATGCTATAGGCCAGTCTTCCCTACTGTCTCCACTTTGCAGCACATATAAAATGTGATGGACCTGTATTTGCAGAGCCATTGGCCCCAGAGCAGGGAACTGTCTGCCTTAGCAGGCCCTGCATGGCCTCCTGTTCACTCTTTGCTTCCCAGCATGGAAGCTCTGCCAAAGAACAAAAGACATGAAAGAATCAATGATGGGAGAGCTGTTTCCCATGAAAAAGACATAAAAATAAGGGCTGGGAATCTAGAGCAGTGGCACAGCACCTTCCTGGCAAGCACAAGGTCCTGAGTTTGATTCTTGGTACAAAAAAAACAAAAAACAAAACATAAAAATGACATCCAAAATACCAGACTGACTCTGATGTGGGTACCCTACCTTTCTCTAGTAGGATCCTGAAGGGACCAGAAGTATTTTTTTTTTTTTTTAAACTCAAGATAGAATCCCAGTAAAAAACCACTTCACACCCATTAGGACAGCTATCATCAAAAGCAAAAGCCAAACAACAGGCAGAGTGGTGGCGCATATCTGTTATACCAGAACTCAGGAAGTCAAGGTAGGAGGACTGTGTGAGTTTTCAAGACCATCCTGGACTATATAGGTAGACTATGTTGCCCTCCTTCAAAAAAATGGGTAGTTGGAACAAAAACTAAACAAAATAATACATGTTTGTGAGAAAAGGGAGAACTTGTAATCTTTTTGCATTGTTCATAGGAATGTAAAATGGTACAACATTGTGAAAAACAGTATAGTTCTTCCCCCAAAATTAAACTATATGATCTAGCAATTCTGCTTCTGTGTATATATCCAAAATAATTGGAAACAAGAACTTGAGCCAGATGTGGTAGCACCCTGAAGCAGGAGTATCATTTAAGCCTAGCTGAGCATTTTAGCAACTTAATGAAACCCTGTGCTTATTAATTTATAAAAAAGAAAAGAAAAAACTTGCTTAATGAGGTTCATAGTAGCATTATTTGCAATTGTCCTCTGAAGCAAATACAAATGCAAATGTCCATCAACAGGTAAATGAAAAAGAAAATATGATATAAATCCACAAAGGAATATTATTCAGCCTTAATGAAGAAATTGTGTCTAGTGCTACAATATAGATGGACCTTGAGGACATTACACTATGTGAAATAAGCCACACACAAAAGGACAATAATGTGTGATTTCACTTACTGATGATCATTCTTGTTACTGTACCTAGAGTTGCTGAATTCACAGGAAAGGTGGAATGGTGGTTGCTGGGGGGGATGAGGAGAGGGGGTGTTGTTGTTTAATGAGTACAGGGCTTCAGTTTTATAAAATAAAAACACTCTAGAGATGCATAGTGGTGATGGTTACACACAGTGTGATTGCATATAAGGCCACTGAACTGGCAGATTTTATGTCAGGTGCATTTCACCACAATTAAAAACAAACCTCAGCTAAAGATTCGCTAAAGATTCAATAACTCGCTAAAGTTTCAAGATAAGTTTGGGAGGATCTGAGACAGAAAGGGCTTCTGCCTTGATTTCCAGGAAAAGCCCAGGAGGGAGCAAGCCTGGGCGAAGCCACGTCTGCCAGAGAAACTGATGTCTTCACAGAGGCCAGGAGGATGGAAGATGGCCCTGTGTCCACCCAGGGCTGTCCATTCCTGAGAAAAGCAGGGGAAGGCAACCCTTATCTGTCTGACTCAAAATATTTGAAATGTCACTAATGTGACTTGGGTTGCCTGGAAGTGATGAGATTGATTTCTGCTTTCCAAAAAGAAAGGAAGTCGTCGTGGAATGCACTTGAGATTTGTGGGGGCCTGTGAGCTGACGGCATAGCAAGAATTTCTGGGCTTTCATCCCAGTATAGGCCCAGCCTCTTTCCTTGCTCCTTTTCCCCAAAGTGACAGTTCAGGTCAGGTGTTAACTTTCTGAACGATCTTATTTTTAGAGAGTGTGACACAGTGAATGACTTAAGCACAGGGAGTGACAGAGTGGTGCTGAATAAACATTTGTTGAATAAATAAATGAGCTATGATCTCAGCCCACAGGCCAAGACTGAACAGCTTGTGGCCTATCAGGGTTCTGTGAGGCAAGAACCGGCTTACCCTTGAACTGTTCCTACCTCCCTGTCTAGGCCCAGCTTTCTCACCTGGTAGGACTCAAGAGAGAGGAGGCCAGCCTTGACCCAGCAGGATCCCTCCCACTCTTGCCACTCTGCCAACTTTATTGTTTGGGACTGGCTGCTTTCTACCCCAAGCCCAGGCGAGCTCAGCTCAGGGCTGAGGATTAGTTTTGACTGTGACCATCCTCCAACCTTTCTCACTGGCTTCCTCCGACTTTCTCTGCACTCTGACAGGACCTGCAGATGGTCTCCTCCACACCTGACATCAACTCTTGCTTTCACCAGGTCCTTTCCTGGCTCAGGGTCAACAATTTTTCCTTTCTTTGGCTACATCCAGTACTATCAGTTTTTCTCCAGCCACCATTTTTTTAGTTCCAGCCAGTTCTCACTAAACCAGTTACAGAGGAAGAAATAAGTTATTCTTAGAATCTTTTCCTTTTTTTTTTTTTATCTCTTTCTTCCTGTCTGTCCCTCTGTCTGTCTCTCTCTTAGATGGGACACACTGTTTCAGGCAGACTTGATTGGTCTTTGGATAGAAAGGAAGACAGTACATTTCCACTGTGGGTTTGGACGGGTCAAGGACCTCCACAGACCTTCCCTTCTGGCTCCTGCTGGTCTCTGGCTCTAGGTTGGTTCATCCTGATAGGGGAGGGAGTAGAGCCCAGGCGGAGGCCTGACATGAAGACAGCCCCTCTGTTTGGGCTTGACACTCGCGGCCTGCTTGTTGGCTGGTGTCGGAGCTCAGACAGCCCTCCTTGTTTCCCATGCCAGCTGGACCTTCCTTCCCCTCCTGCATGCCAGCTCTGGGTATGAAAAGCTCCATGCAGGGCCAGTTCCACCCCACCCATCCCCAGAGGTGCTTTCATGTCTATGGTGAAAGTCATTACCTCTGTGGTTAGAGTGAATTTTAAGGAAAATTTATAAGAAGGACCAAAAATAGAGTTCTGATTTCTGCTTGGCTTTTGCCTTTTGAACGGAGCGCAGTGTTGGGCAAGGTCCAGCCTCACCAGCCCCTCTGCTCAGGGTTCCCGGGGAGGTTTCCCCTTTGAAGAGGATCTGCACACCCCATTCAGGTGCTGGAGCACAGGCACCTAGTTGTATTGGCATTTTTATTTTTTCCAAACTCTGCCTACTAAACTGCTACCCATCAAGACCCAGAAAGGCATTTTTTTTTCCCAAACAAGATCTTAAAATCTTTGAAGGCTCTCCACACCTTCTGTCTCTACCACATCCGGTAATAGATGTGTAACCTAGTGTGACTTTTTTTCCTTCAGTACTAGGAATTGAACCCAGAGCCTCAGGCATGTGCTCGATCACTGAGCCACATCCTCAGCCCTTGTAATTTTAAATTTTGTGGCAGAATTTTGTTAAGTTGCCCTGACTGACCTTGAATTTACAATCCTCACAGCTCAACTTCCTGAGTAGCTGAAATTATAGGTTTGTGGCACCACACCTGGCTTATTCTGTGACCTTAACAAAAGTTCCTAATAAGGCTCAGGGAAGTCCCAAAGGTTAAGAACAGGATTGGGGTGCCCAAACCTTATTCCAAGATGACACGCAAGTGGTGTCTGGATCATATTTTCTGAAGCCCAGATATCTCCTATAATATTCTGAAGGGTATCTACAGAACATACAAGGGGTCTTCTCTGCCATTCTTTCTTGCTACCTCTCTTCCTCCTGCTACTTACTCCTCACAGCTGCAGAAAAGGTCATGGGGAGAGACGGGGACCACAGGACTTTAAAGGACATCTGCTTGGGCACTGCAGGGCTCAGGTGTGCTCCCAACAAAATATCACACTGGGAACAACTATTCTTCTATCTGGAACAGTGTTGGGTGATCCAGTCTTATGGGGAGGGGGGTGTCACAGCAGCCCTCTACTGGTTGTCTGTTTCCAGAAGGCTCTGCTGCTTCTTTCCCCTCTCTCATGCCCCCTTGTCTCCCACTGTGAATAATAGGAACGATAAGAGAGATGATTCACAGGATCAGTGAACATTTGCTGAGCATCTACTTTATACCAGGCCATGTTCTGTGCCTGGGGGTATAGCAGGCAGAAAGCCTAGTGTGTGCTGAGTGCTTTGAATATTCATAAGTGGCTTTCAGTGTAATCATCTAGTTCTTTTTTCTTTTCACATTTCTATTGTTTAACAAAAACACTCACATAAGGTAAAAATTCCTGCTTTACTATTTTTAAGTGTAATTCAGTAGTGTCAAAAATATTCACAGTGTTGAATAACCAGTCTCTATAACTTTTTTATTTTGAAGCTTTATATCCATTAATTGAAGCTTTACACCCATGAATAACTGTCCATTCCACTCCCTGCTTTCCCACTCCCTAGTGACCACTGTTCTGCTTCCTATTTCTATGAATCTGACTACTTCAGATATCTCCTACATGTGGACCCTTAAGTATTTGCTATTTTGTGACTGAATTCTTTGACTTGCCATAAGAGAACCTATTCTGTGTGTGTGTGTGTGTGTGTGTGTGTGGGTGTGTGTGTGTGTTATTGGCAATTGAACTCAGTCCTTTCTATTTTTTATTTGACATAGGCTTTTCCTAGTCATCCAGACGAGGCTCAAACTTGTGATGTTTCTGCCTCAGTTTCCCAACATTGGTATTACAGATACGTTTTGCTAGCCCAGCTGAGCCTAATTTTCTTTGTGTCTCCATAAAATTAGGCTTCACATTTTACAGGTGAGGAAATTGAGGCTCCAAAGGAAGAAGTAATTGCCCAAGTTTTGCGTAGTGGGTTGAGTTGTGTCCCCCTAGAAGATATATTTAAGTCCTAACTCCCAGTGCCTATGAATGCGGCATTGTTTGGAAATAGTCTTTGCAGATATAATTAAATTACAGATCTCAAGATGGGATCATTCTGTGTTTGGGATGAACTCTAAATTCAGTGACTGCCCTATCTTCTGCATTTGGGTGGCATTCCTTTTAATATTAAAACAATCTGAATTTGAACTGTTATATGTCTAGTTTCTACATTCTTCTTACTTTCCCTACCAAACTCATAAATGGAGTGGTTGACATCAACTTCCTTTTCCTTCTTTCTGCCCTTCCCTCATCGTGCCTGCCAGTATCCCTCCTGTCCTCACAGTCTGCAAGTGGTTGGCCTCTCTTTCCAGAGGTCATGGATGGCATTTTTATTTACAGAGCCAAAGGTCTCTTTTTCATCCCCTTCTCACTGAGCTGGGTTGTTGGCCTGGATCTACTTTCCACTCCTGCTCAGAGTGCTGTCTTTATATGCCCTTCTTTCTATCCGTGTTATGACTCTCTTGGTTTCCTGCTGTGTCTGCTCTTTTTCTAGCTGCCACTGCCACTGCCACTAGTGGTAAAGTCACTCCCCTCTAGGCCAGGATGCAGCTGGCCCTTCCCTGGCATGCCTGTGGTCCTTTTGCTGGTTTTGATTTTCGCAGAGACACATGGGAGATGTCTATTCCTTGTGGTTCTTCTCCTGCCCCATGGCTCCTGCCGTGTTCCCCCTGATTTCCTGGTGCTGTGGTCTGGCTGATACTCTGCGGTCTGACCTGATGAACCCTGCTTGTTCTGTTTAGCTCCTGTGATTGAGAATCTTCCTGGGCACTGTGTGGTATCCCTGATATTGGCTTTTCATGAGCCCTTGTTTCCTTCAAACTGTCATTATTGCTTGAAATATGTGTCTTTTTCCATATTATCTGCGAATAAGGCTCTGCTCTGACCTTGATAGACTCATGCTTGATGCTAATTTCCCTGGCTATGCAAAAATTTTGCTCTCTTTGGAAGAAGAGTAGATCAAGACACTCTTAAAACTCTTCTTTTGTTGCTACTGGGGCTCAGTGATAGCACTTCTGATTTCAAGGATCCTGCATTCTATTCTATATGATTGGAGGGTGGAGATTGGGAGATGACTGCCATGTGCTTTACATTCTCAGGTGACCATAGAACTGCAATTTGAACTTGTTTTCATCTTTAATATGGAAGTCATGTGCAGCTCTCTCTGGGACATAAGGACATGGAGCACCAGTGTTGTTTTGTTTTGTGTCTTTGCTTTTTTGCCCTTGTTTTCTTTGGCAGTCTATGAACAGCCCTGTAAAGCATTTCCCCATTGTGTCCTTATATGGATAGGTCTAGTTCTTCAGATTGTCACTGTTTCTCAAAAAAAGTGTTCCATAGTCCAGTAAGTCTAGGAAATGCTATTTAAAACAATACTACACAGGATTTTTTATTGCACAGTATTTTGAAGTCCTCTATACACTAATTGAGCCATGAAGTCAGCACGCTGTGGATATGGCCCCACAAGGTGCTGGGAACAGAAGCCTGAGAAAGGCATGGTCCTGTCTCCAGGTGGGTTATGAGCTGGCAACAGACAGGCATCAAACAACAAACTACCCACTAATTATGCAATTACACATGCTACAAAGGAGACAAATGGGGTGTTGAGAAAGCATTTGTCATTAGGTCTTCATCAAGTCTGGGGAATCAAAAATAGTTTTTCTAGGAAAGTGATGCTCACATTAAGAACTAAAAAAGAAAAAGCCTTTCCTAGGTGAAAGGGAAGTAAGTGGGCATGTCAGGGGTTAATGTATACAAAGGCTTTCAGTGAGTAGGAAATGGCTTAGAGTCTCTTCTGTGTTTTGAAAATAAATCCAACCAGGGAGCCCCTTCTTTGCTCCTCTTCCCAGTGTACATGTGGTGTCTGACTATAGTTTGGCTTTGATGTCAGAGAAGCATCCTGGTGTATGGACTCTGGAGACTGGGGCTGTGGTTACCATACTATCGCTAATTGTTTAAGAGACAATGGAGCTAACTTTCTTTAGCCTTGTAGTGAAATTAGAGGTAGACAGCTTGGTTACTAGGATTCCTTCCATCTGTGGCATTGTTATGATTTAGGTCCAAAATGCCCCCCCACCCAATCTCATGTTTGGAGGTAGAGCCTGGTTTGAAGGGGTAGAGGAGGGAGAAAGTCCTGAAAAGATGCCAGGCTTGTTCCCTGTCTCTTGCCACATGTGTCCTACACCAGCTGCCTTGGTACTCTTCAGCAAAAAGACCCTCACTAAAATCAGCCCTTGACCTTGGAGCAGAACTGTGATCCAAAATGAGCCTCTCTCCAACTTCCCTAGCCTCAAGTATTCCATTATAGGAATGGAAAACTGACAAATACAGTGACCCACATAAGAAGCAATGTACTCACAGAGCTTCAGATGAACACACATGTGTTGATCATCTACTGTGTGCTAAATGTGAAAGAGGAGCTAGGCCCTGCCTTGAGTTAGGGTGGAAACCTGAAGACAGCACTACACACTTCCATGACTCTCTGCTTTCCAAGGAGGATTCCAGGACATGAAGACTCAGGCACTCTGCGATAAGGGCGAAGGCTCTCACAGTCACTGGGGAGGCCAGACTGCTCATCGTGAATTGGCTGGCAGCACTTCCTGTCTCCACTGTCATCCTGGGGGGACCCTAGGATAGGGACAGCAGTCACAATGAGTAGCCTTAAATCTCAGGAAACTCAGCAGATGCTTGCTCAAATACTTTTGAGATTTTAGAGGAGCATTTGTTTTATAAAGTAACATGTTCATTCAGAATATCAATATCCCTATTTTTCAAACTCCTGTAGGTAGAGAAAAGAAGACCCTTTACGGTATCAGCCAGAAGGCTAGGACCAAAGGAGGATCTTGATTTCTCCTTTCTTCTTTTCTCTTTTTTTCTTTCTTTCTTTTTTGACATTTACTCTCTCTTTCCAACTTTTTTCAACTCCTAGGGCCAGATCCATCTGTTACATCTCTCCCTCATGCACCAGAAAGCAGACAGTGCCATCCTTGCTGGCTTTTCTGCTGTGCTCAGATTATTTCTCTCAAGAACTTGATGTGACCCACTACCTTTCCTTCTTGTTGGAAAGTGGGACATTTTTGCTATCTCTGAGTGATGGCCCAGAAAATTGAGTATCCATCCACCCCACCCCCATGTATTTCTGGGAAGAGCCTTCTTTTCCCTGTAGGGGCAGTGTATCTGTATCAGTCAGCATGGGTGACTGTAACAAAGCACCACAAATGGAGCCACTTAAGGAACAGAAATTTATTGTTGTAGTTCTGGAGGCCAGAAGTTTAAGGTCAAGGTTAACAGGGCTGGAGGGAAGGATTTGTTTTAGGCCTTTCTCTTTGGTTTTAAATAGTCATCTCTTTACATCTCTCTACATGGTCTTCTCTCCATGTGTGTCTCTGTGTTCTGATTTTCTCTTTTTGTAAGAATGCTGGTTCTTTTGGATCGAAGTCCACTCTACTTACCTCATCTCAACTCAACTTCCTCTTCCCAAATAAGAGCATATTCTGAGGTACCAGGGGCTAAGACTTCAGAATGTGAATTTTAGAGGGGACCTAACAGCCAGTAAATCTTAAACTTCAGCACTACCACAGTTTATCTGAAGGCTTATTAAAAATGGAGGCACTGGTGACACTCTCTCAGGCTAACTGGATGTGCTGGGGTGAAGTGCAGGACTTTGTCTTTGAAACATCCTGATAGACTGCACTCTAGGATTTGACACTCTGAGCTCAACTCTTGAACTTCCAAAGGTCTGTAACTTAACCCTCTTGTTCTGCAAAGAAGTGGAATTCTTTTGTGTCTCACTTTTTCCTAGTCCCTGATGTGGAGCCTGGCCTGATATGTACATTTCCACATGCCTGCTTTGTTTCTGTGAGGATCTTGGCTGCATCTGGAGACCTCCAAATGACCTTCCATGCCAGTCCTGCTTCTCTGTCATCACAGCTCCAGATGGCAGATGGATGGTGTCACACATCAGATTTTTGAGTTTGAGGCCCAGAACTATGGCTTCGTGGTATTTAGTCTTGGATAGATCACTTTGCTTCTCTGAAGCTGGGTTTTGTTACCATTGCAGGAAGAGGCTTTTTTGTCTAAGTTAGAGGGCTATTGCAAGGATCAAATGAAGCAACATTTGTAAATGTCACAAGGCACAAAGCTCACTAGGCAGAAAGGACCCATAGCTATTAGTTACTCTTACTATCCTCCACTTCCATCCAATGGCAAAAACAGGTTTAATTCATTTCTGCTACCTAAACACACAAAGGGAAATAAGGAGAAACTATATCATAAAGGTCCCAGAGGCAGACTGACTGTCCTGAACATGAAAGAGAAGCCTCATCTTTGAACTTGGTACTCACAGTGTTGGCAAGTGCGATCTGTGAGGCATGCTGTGAAAGCCTGGGTTAGATTTCCACTAATGACTTCTTGCTTCAAAGAAATCTGCCCACTCTGTCTGCACAGTTGGAAAATAGGTGTGTTGCTGAATCAACAGCCCCCTCTCCAAACAGGATAGTGTCATAGTTACAAGCAGAGGGTCTGGAAACAGACTGCGAGGCTCCAGGAGTTCACACTATCACTCCACTCTGCCGCTCTTGCTTTTGCAAGTTATTTTATTTCTCTGTGCCTTAGTTATCTTCTTCAGAGAAGAGGGATATAAAAGCATCATCTCAGAGGAAAATTAAGTGACTTACTGTATGATAATACCCAGAGGCTGTCTCTAAGTGTTAGCCTTTATTATTGACTAGCATTATAACATACTTCATTTTAATCCCCCTTTATTTTTCCTCTTCAACTTCATTTCTTCCCTTCTCCATACTTCCAATTTTTGTGCCTTTAATCCATGTTCATAATTTTAAAAAAACATGTAAATATACTTGTTCTGTTTCAATTTGTGCTTTTTTGTTTTTTGAGACAGGGTCTCACTATGTAGTTTGAGTTGGCTTTGCACTTGCTATATTGCCTAGGTTGGCCTTGAACTCTCAGCAACCCCCCTGCCTCAGACTCCTGAAGCTAGGATTACAGGTATGCACTGCCATGCTGGCCTCAACCTTTGATTTTTCAACTTTATAATTCCAGTTTTCATTTTTAGTAATCAATAAGTTATATGAGATATTCAACACTTCATTACAAAATAGGCTGCATTAGGTGACTTTGCCTACCTGCAGGCTAATGTAAGGGTTCTGAGTATATTGTGGTAAGACAGGCTAAGCTGTGATGTTGAGTAGGCTAGGTGTAGTGAATTCACTTTTGATGTTCAATATTTTCAATTTGCAATGAGCTTATTGGGATTTAACTCCATCATAAGCAAATTAGCATCTATAGTGGTTTCAGAAGTTTACAAAAATACATTGTTATATACAGGGTTTACAAGGGAATAGATTTAATACAGTACACATAATTTATAGGATTATTTTATAATATTCACCCAGAGTCAAGCGCAAAACACTGTGGGAGATCTGTCTACACACAGAGACCCAAACAATCCTGCTGGAGGCCTGGATCCCATGGCAATGTCCTGCATGAGTCCAGCTGAAGACCAAGAGCCCATGGTAACATCCTCCATGAGTCCAGTTGGAGGCCTAGAGCCCATGACAATGTCTCATGCAAATCTGTATCAAGGATCTGCGCTGGGAAAGCCCAAAGGTCAGTCAGTGGTAGAAGTTACAAAGTCTGCACCAGCAGGATGAAGGATCTGTGCCAGCAGACTGAGAGATTTGCACTGGAGCCAGAAAGCAACACTCAAGATAAGGACCCTGAAAAGAATCACAGCCATCCTCCATGACAGTGAGGACTCAAGTTTCTCCATCAATGAGAACAACCGAGTTCATATCAGGAAAACCAAGATGACAAGCTTCTGCAGAAGAATCAACAGCTTCCACAGCTCCCCTCCAGTTCTCCCTTTATGCTGTTGACAACAACCCTCAGATGGTTGGTCCAAGGGGTGTTACAAGTTGACCGTTAGTTAATCCACCACATATATCATGTTATAAATATTGTTTTGTTTCTATTTTTTATGCCATTAGGTTTTTTTCTATTAAGCATTCTGCTACATATTAGTTGGTTCATTTCTTTTGCTGCTGGCATAACATCCCATTATGTTTCTAACTATATTTTACTCATCCTTTTCCCTACTCATACACACTTAGGTTAGGGTTACACTACTCCTAACTCTATGCTACCACAAGCAGCTCTGCAGTAAACATCCTTACATATTCCCCTAGGCACCTGTGTAAGGCTTCACTGGGGACAGATACTTTTTGCTCTCTTTGTGTTCAGTCACCAGCCATTTCTTTCCATTTATCCTTCTAAAATATTTAGTGACCCAAGTCAATGTTGTCCCAGAAAGTAGGTATGGAGGTCAGATCTAAAGCCAGAACTCACTATACTCTTTATTGGCTTCATCTTGTGGCCTGTGACTTCATCTTGTGGCCTGTGACTTAAACTGTTAAAAACTGATGAAATAAGAATAGCTCTGTAAAATATGGGGCCTATCCCTCCATTCACAGACATGCAAATTAGACAAAGCCTTGTAAATGGCCCCTTACCTGGGCAGCATTCACTACTTCAGCAAGTCATCCTTCTCAAAAAAGCAGAGAACATAGCAATCTACAATTGTAAATTGTTGCTGAAACTCAGCAGAACAGTAACCTCTTTTCCCCTTTGCAGATATTGTTAATGAAAAGTGTCTCCCTACATCCACAGCAGTTTAGAACTAGGTACAGACTGCCTAGAGGGACTGAAATGCAACGGAGGTGTAATTGTACTATTGTCCAGCCCAAATATTAACACACACAGTGACACAGAGAAGGTCTGGAGACACAGACAGAGGGGTGTGTGGCAGCCCGAGGGGGAGATTGGGAGTTTGGACTACTCTGCTAACTTGTGTCTAGAGGATAAAGAGTAAGAAATTCCTGTGTTCCAGGAGCACAGGTATCTCTAGGGAGCCAAAGAATGTCAAAGGAAGGCTGGAAACCTGGCTAAGTATGTGGATCAGGGTATTGTTTGCTAGTAACAACCTAGGAACCATGAAGGGGAAGAATCAGATGCTTAAGAAAAAAGTGGCTTAAATGTGAATCTCTGGGAAGTGACAGTCGTTGCTGAAACCAAATAAGGCTTTATTCTTCTAGTAAATGAGGGATGAATGAAAGGAAACAGGACTGTCTCACATTGGATGGTAGAATCCTTGAATTAAAAAGATGGAGAGTTTTCCCAGGCCCAAGTCTACAAGGGTGGGACCAACAAAAGGAAATACAGATGGGAGAGGGGAAGAATTCACCTAAGGGCTTGTTTCTGGGCTGGAACACTGTCCAGCTCACAGGGCCCAGGATGAGACCAATGTCTGCTCAGAATGCAGTGCCTTGTCTCTGAACTTATCCTCACTGCAAACTGGGACTGTGAGTACTCTTAGCTGGATACGTTGGCCCTGTGGTGTGGGCAATTTGACATTACTGGGCTATGTCTACCCTTGGTGGGAGAGAAGCCAAAACTCCAGACTCAGGGCTGTAGTCTTATGAAGAGAACACTTACCTTCTATCTCCTGTTATAATAACAGCAGAAAATAGTTCCCAGAAAGTAGCACAAAGGCCCAGTCTGGAGCTCTCCATTTCTTCCAGACTTTTCCACCCAACTTGGGCTTTTCAAATTGGTGGACCTATTTGTCTATCAGGTAGCCTTGTTGGAAGAAATAGGCTCAGGTACCATCAGCTGGTTCTCAGCCATTGTCTTGATTTCTGCATCAGTCGACTCAGCTTTCATGACAAGATGGATAGCTTAGACAACAAATATTTGTTTTCTCATGGTCCTGGAGACTGAGTATCGAGATGATGGCAAGGTTGGTTTTTTTGGTTTTTGAGGTCTCCTTCCTTGGCTTGCAGATGGCTGCCTTCTCACTGTGTCCTTGTGTGGTCTTTTCTCTGCCTACGTACCCCCTCCAGTTCTTATAAAATCACCAATCATATTGAGTTAGGTCATATCCGAATGGGCCTCATTTTAACTTCATTTCCTCTTGAAAGGGCTTATCTCCAAATATGGTCCTATTCTGAGGGTTTCAATGTGTTAAGTTTGGGAATACACAATTTAGTTCATAATAGTTTCTTACTCTTTGATCTTCTTCTTTCAATCCAATTTGTGTCCACATGGCTTCTGGCCATTTGGAATTGTTTTTAATTCTTACAACTTAGAATGGAAGGTGAAATTCTGCATCTGCTGCTTTGGCTGTGTGTCCTCTCTGGAATACAGCTTGTTCTTGTCTGCAACCAGAGACTTCTAGGAGGTGAAGATCAAACTATGTGGTTCATCCTGCTCTCAGTCATTGGAAACATTTATTCCACTCAACTTTGGTTCCTGGTCCCACAGTTCCAAATTTAAATATTTAAATATGACAAGCTCTGGAGTTCAACAGACTGAGTTAGAATGCCAGTCTCAAAACTTTTTAGTTGTATGAATATGACGAATTTAGCTTTGTGTTAATCAGCTTTCTAACACTGTGACAAAATAATTGACAGGCACAAGTTAAAAGAGAAAGGATTTATTTTTGCTCATGGTTTCAGAAGTTTCAATCCATGATCTGTTGGCTCAAAAGCAGAAAATCATGGCAGAGGAAATCTGCTTGCCTCCTGGCATGTGGGAAGCAGAGACTGGGGAAGAGCCAGGGGCCGGATATAGTTCTGAAGCTAACATATACGTCCAATGTGTCCTACCTCTGAAGAGCCTATGCAACTCTGAACTTACCAGTTGGTTAGCCCATTGATGAGGTTAATGCCTTCACAATCCAATCACCTCTCCAGGAGTCCACTAATCCAATCAAGTGGATGATCAAGATTATCCCAACCACTCTCAGCCTTTTTTTGCCCATCCAAAAAGTAGAATGCTATGACTACTTTGTAGAGTTGTCCTAATGGTTAAATTAAATAACTAAAAGAATAAAACTATTTCCCCAGTCAACTCTCCTTCTGGACAAATGCTATATGGAAGATGGCCACTGACTTTGTGCTAATTTGACACTTATGAAGAAATGTTAAGGTTTTAACAGAATATCCCAATTTTGCTACATTTAATCCAGTAGCCATTAGGCTGCCCTTTGTTTTTAGCAAGATACAAGGATCCTGATTGAAATGATTATGGGATGAAGAGGAAAGTATTGGCTAAAACAATTAGTAACATGAAATCCTCCTCTATTGTGAGTGGAAATGTTTACAAACTATGGTGCAAATAAAAAATGCCACTTTTTCTCACTGTAGGTTTAGAATGCATTACATTTGAGAATTAATGTTTATCCTTGAGAGTTGTGTTTGTATCAAATAATGTTTTTTTAAATCCTCCTTGTACAGTAGGGATAACCTAAGAAATTTAAAGAAGAAGAAAACAAACAAACAAACAACAACTAGTGTTCCACTGGATGTTCTTCATACATGGAAATCAGTGTTTAAAAAAATTCCTCAGGTGATTACACTGTGTAGGTAGGCCCGAGAGCCATTAAAACTTACAGTGCATACCACATGATTTCATATAGAGTGACTAGGGGAAGCTTCACTGAGGTGACAGCTGAGCAGACTTTGGGAGGTGAGGATTGAGTCATATAGCTATCTAGAAGAACAATGTTCCAGGCAAAGGGTACAGCCAGTGCAAAGGCTCTGAGATAAGCATGTGTCTACTTGTTTGGTCATTGTAAGTGGAACAGAGACAGCCAAGGAAGCAGAGTAGCAGACAGGTTATAAGAAGCATGCTGATTGTGTATGGCCTTACAATAAAGACTACTCTTGAATGAGTCGAGAGGCCATTGGAGGATATGAGGAGGGAAGCAAAAAGATCTGCCCTACATTCCACTGTCTCAGACAGATGGTTCTTTGGTACTAGCAGGCTGCCAAATGGTGGATCCTCATCTTGCCAGTCTCCTGCTCCTGCTCCTGCTCCAAGAGTACAGCAGCACTTGGCTCCATTTGACAAATTCTTCCTAGGCCTTACATGCTCTAGTCCCCAGCTGCGAATCTGTGGTAATGCTACAAGAGGGGGAGCCTGGGGCCTTGGAGGCTGGAACTATGCCAGTGGCATCTGGTGAACTGGGAATGTTCCTTGGAAAGCATGAAGTAAGCATTAGAACAGGAGAGGACTATGCTTTGCAAGATGTCACGGTTTTGGAGTGACTTGCAGAAACTGGGCAAAGCTGCAAGCTGGGAACTCCTGGGGAAATACTTTAAAAACATGCTCCTCCCCTCTTTCACCCACACTCTAACTAGAGTTTCTGGTTGGGGTAACAAGGGGACCCTTGATGCTACATCAGTTACCGTGGAGGTCAGAGTGCACAAAGGAGGCCTTGCTTATGGAGTGGCTCACACTCCCCTTATCATGCTGGACATGTTCTTCCATGGACTTGGCAGCACTTTTCACATTCCTAGCCCCAAACGCCTACAATGGTAGTTACCATTCAGTGAAAGGATTCCCTCGGGGAGTGGGGGTGGGGGGAGGAAGATCCCTGAGTATGTGCAGAAGGGAATGGCAGAGGTGTCATGGGATCTGGGCCCTTTACAAAGTTGTGCTGAGTGGCAGCCAGGAGAATCATTGCTGTGGGCTGAGTGTGCATGGAGATTTGTGTTGATGGTGGAGGTTTCTACAAGCTCTGGAGGGACTGATTTTTCTCAGGTATCAGTGCAGTTGACTGCATGTTCCTATTTCTTCTGGCTCTGGTTGATGGCTAAGATGAAGTCCATCTCAGGGCAGGGAAGGCAAGGTTGCCCAAGGAGCCCTGTTGATGACATTAGGCCACCATAAAACACCACAGCCACATGCTGTAAATGGGAAATGTAATCTTCAAGGAGAGAGAAGGCTCCTAACTCTACCTTCACCCCTCCTGAAAATCAGTCTATACAAAGGAAAGAAATTTTAACCCATTAAATCTTGAGATCTGTCATGAATGCTTGGATTTGGAAAGAATGGGGAAACTTAGGCAGAATTGATGGGAACATCTTGTGGCTCAAACGCCTACACACCTTGCCCCTGCTCCCAGGGTCTTAGCACTTACCCAGAGCTCTGGTCATTTGGAAGAATTACTGGAAGACTCATTATATCCATAAAATGATAAGAATATCCTTAATGAAATAAATACCTGGAAGAAAGTGTCTCTCAAAACATCAGTGGAGAAGGCAGGATGTAGATCTCCCAACAAAGACCACATTTAACCACTGACAGAAACTCTCTTGGCCCCCTTTCTGCCAAGTCGTAGAGACAGAAAAAGTTTACCTGTAACATCTCTGATCCAAAACTATTGCTCAAGATGGGAGACATTTGCTGGGTGTAGTGGCCTATAATCTTAGCACTGAGGAGGCTGACGTGGAGGATCCCTGTGAGTTTGAAGCCAGCCTGGGCTACACGTGAGTTCAAGTCCAGGCTGAACTACATAGTGAGGCCCTTCTCAAAGGGAAAATAACAGAAAACAAAACAGATGGGGAAATGAAAGTGATCAGGTAAGGAGTGAAAGCTGTCGGAAAGGATTCAACATCCTCTAAGAAACAGAAGTTTAGGTAGCAGAACAAACTAGCAAAAATAATAAAGTGGGGAAAAAGGAAGAAAAAATGTGTGTGGAATGATTAATGAAGAAAAAATATAATAATAAAGGGGCAGAAGTAAATTCAAATTCTTTCTCATGTTCCATGCTATAATAGTCGCAGGTGGTCTCCTCAGATCTCCTCGTGACGCAGGGATCACCATGTGAGAGAGAAGGATGGGAAGACAAAATTAAACCTCTGGACGCAGTATATTATCACCTTTTGTTGCATGGGAAGTTTCAACAGACCGTTATGGGACCATGATAAGCCACAGAAATAAAACGTTTGCATGAAGTTAGAAATTGTTAAGGGAGAAATGTCTAAACAAGCCTTCTCTCTTCATTTACTCTCAGTCAACTTACAGTTATAAAATTTGAAGGTCACACAGCTGGGCAATCCATTTGTAGTTTCCCACTGCATGTGGGTTAGGATGACTGTTTTCCTGAGTTATTTCCCTGGAATCTGAAGGCCACTTTTGCTGAAAGCACTGATACAGTCTTCACTTGAACATACAGATGTGATGAGTGACAAAAAATTAAACAAAATGCTTGGCATCTTTGTCTTCATATTATCTGTCCCTTTTGCTATGTTAACTGTTGGCTCAAATTCTACTCAGCTTTGCATGAAGACATCTTGATCATTTAAAACTGTTTTACGTAAGACTATAATGCAGGGTTCACATGGCCTGTTTGCCACTGGAGCTAGTATATATGACTTTCTTTCTCTCTCCTTTCTTTTTTTTGCCCCTAATTTCACACTTCTTCAGAAGCCACAAAAGCCGAAGCAGCTGAAGTCTGTTGGTCCTAACGTAGGGCCTAGACTCACAAGACTAAGGATGCCAGACACACAAAAATTCAAAAGCCTCTACAACGAATTGATCATGACCACCTGCTAGTCCAAGTCCATCACAAGAAAAGACATCTTCTAGAACTGTGGTGTTGACCAGTGAGAATTACTCTACTTTAGCCTAAATTAATAAATATCTATTGTCTTTGTCCTAGGAGCAGTAGCTTGGTCACTCCACGAGTTGCTAATTTGCTTCAACCAAAGTCTCAATTAGACTTAAGCCTCTCTGGCCCCTGATAAAGGTTTGCCTGTGCAGGAGTGTGTGTGCTTGCAATATTTGGCTTAGTCTTGTTTGTACCATTTCTGGATCAAAAGATCCCATTGCTTGTTATTGGTATTACATGAGGAGGCTGTGGCATCCCTTAGCTGCCCTCCCCACTGCCATGGCTATCGGTACTGAAGGATTATCTGATGACAAAAGGCTGGCCCCTTGCCTGAAGAGGGGACCAATCCTGTGGTATGGTTCAAGCTCCAGCACATGGACTGGTGGACCCACACTTTAGGAATGATTTGTGAGCAATGGTGAGAACATTGAAGAGCTCCTTCAAGCAATCATAATTAATCTATTTCTGGAAGAATACTGATCTTGTTCTTATCCTTTATTTCTTCACCTAAGAAGAAATATTTCTGGGGCCTTGGTGTGGCAGAGAAGAGAAGCTTTTGTGCCCAGGAACTAGGTCTCCCTGTTGGCTGTTCCTAAGTCTGCCATCCAGGCCACACTCTAGTCGGCTGTGGGAGGTGGACAGGTAGAACCGGTTCTCTGGGCCAGGATGGAGGTGAGGTCACTCTTGAGCCATCTCTCCTATGTGTCTAAATGGCATGAGCCCAGAAGATCTGCATTTCTCATAGGGCAACAAGGAAGAGGAACAACTGACTTCTGCCAGTGTCATTTTGTGCTTTCCTCAAGCCTGTGTAGGGATCCCCTTTAGAAAGGAGGTCTTCTCTTTGGGAGTTAGAGCCTCCTTGTCTTGAATCTGGACCGTGACTGAGGCTATACCAGAATAACCAAAGCAGCCAAAGTCACTTCTGTCTCCTAGTTAAAGAATTGATCAAAAGAAGTTTCAGATCCATGGTGTTGAGTAATGGTTTCTCCTGAACAACTGGTCTGTCCCAAAGTGCCTGACCTCATCTTGTGCGTGGCTCACATTGGTGACACTGCCTCATTGAGACTTCAGGGCTTCTTTTACAACATTCTTCCCCACCCCCTCACTTTCCTGATACCTCTCCTCCCTTCTGATGTCTGAAGTTCCAGTTGGAGCACATTCCTTTTCCTGAAAGCTTTGTCAACTTGTAAGGGCACAGGTGCCGCTCAGAGAGGTACCAGCCGCACCAGGCTGGCCACCGTCCTTCACTGGCATCTTGGTGAATGACAATCACATCCTTCCTCAAGGCTCACTTTAGGAGAGCACAGTCTGGAATGGGGTCTGTGGAAGAAGGCAAAGGAGAGCCAGAGCCCAGGGAGGGCAGGCTGGGGAAGCGGAAGTCACTTTGCCTAGTGTGGCTTTGTTCAGTGATAGAAAAGAGGGTGACCAATAACAGGAGTCTGTGAGGACTCTACACATCTCTTCCTGGTTTTACTCCAAACCATGATTTAATGTGAGACCAAAATAAGACCCCATATATATGAGATTTAAAATAATCACACTAAAGGGGAAAGTAGATGGTGGTTAGCGGGGCCAACAAAGGAAAGTAATTGTTAAATGACACAAAGTTTTTGTTCTGCAAAAGAAACATGATCTAGAGATTGACTGCACAGAACAGTGCCTCAATCTAATGATACAACAGTTCTCCCTGATCTGTAAGGGATTCATTCTAATACCCTTATGGATGCCCAAACTCTGTGTACATACCATGTTTTATCTTATGCAGTATGTACAAACCTCAGATAAAGTTTAATTTATAAAATAGTCACAATAAGAGATGAACAACAACAATAATAAAATAAAACAATGATAATGAGACACTATAAAAATAGTTATTTGAAACTCTTAAGGATTTTTTTTCCCTGAAATTTCCCACTTTATATTTTCAGGCTGTAATTGACCATGAGAAGTGAGATGGAGGAAAGGAAAACTGCAGATAAGGGAGGGACTGTATTCTGTGTTGTAAACCTAAGATTTGTAAGAGACTAGATTTGTATTAAGGGTTTTTTGTCAGTTTTTTCTTGACAGTACTGGGGATCAAACTCAGGGCTCCTCACATGCTAGGAAAGCAACCAAACTCTGAGCAACACCCTAGGCCCTTAAGTATTCTTAACACATGCACACATACATGAGCGGCACATGCGGATAACAGTGGGAGCAGGAGGACATTATGGGAGATGATAGACATGCTTATGGTCTTGTGGGTGAGGATGGCTTTATGGATATAAACTTCTCAAATTCACTGAGACGTCAACAGTTCCAGACACACCATTCACACCCAAACCAAAGTGACTTTTTAAAGAAGGAAATAAGATGGTCTGGTGGTGAGCCATGGCGACCCCTGCCACCACCCCTGAAACTTGTTCCATTATGAAGGTGGAAGCCAGTAGCACAACCTCCACAGGCTTTGGGCCTACAGAGGCTGACTGGAGACTTCTATGAGCTAGGTTTGTTATCATGTTTGGCTCCTGGGCTATATCTTTTTTTTCTTTTAAGACATTTGAAGTTCTTTGATGAGCTGGTGTTTATATTTCATGTTCTTTCATGCTAGAAGAGCCCTTATTATTAATCTTGAATTATGAAAGCACTTGGTGTTTTCTGCACTTAGGTAGCTAGTTTTGGAATCCAAGAATAGCATGCTTTATAGTATATGGAAATCTGAAAAAGTTGTGTGTAAATCTGGTTTCTGACAATTTAGTCATATTTAAAAATCACTAGAGGGAGACCAAGAGGAGACTTCTGATGAAACAATTCACATTCTGCAATGAGTAAATTGCCTCAATCCCAGATGATTCATGTATTATGAGAAGAGATTTTGTGTGGGCATTTTGTAGAGTACGATGGCCCTGGAACATAAATGCTTGCATGTCCTGTGTTCTTTACACACTTTTTCTGTCTTTTCCTTTAATTCTTTTTGCTATCCAATTTTATTTTAATTGAACTGTGACTCACATAACAAGTCAAGTGCATTAAAAGCCATATGAAGATCTCAGGGACAGTCCCAAGAACCCTGGGCCTGGCATTCCTCCCAGCTGTAGGGGAAGCCATCCATTTCCCCAGCTGGTCTAGCTGGCACAGGTGATGATAGTTTGAGGAGCTGTTTAATGCCATGAGTACAAGGAGAACAGGTTGAGCCACCCCTTTGTTTTGAGCCCAGAACAAATGAAACAACTTCTGTTCACAGCCCATCCTATCAGGGTACTCAGAAACCACTTCCCCAGAGAACTTTAAAAATAAACCTGGTAAACAGATCCCCACTGCCTCAGGGCTTTGGGGTGGGTACTGCCCAGAAATAAAGATAGATAGCTCCAGGCTTCTACCCATTTGGCCTAAGCCCTGGAGTTTTCCTGAAGATTCTATCAAGACCTGAGGGTACAGGAGCCTCGGAAATCCTGAGCTACTCAGAGGGGAAGAAGCAGTGACGCACAGGTTTGGTTAGGACTTTAAAGAGTGAGGCAGCTGGCTCATGTAGATGAGATGTAACTTCCTCTCTCCCTTCTAAGAGGGAGCAGTCAGGGCCCAGGTTTAACTCAGGCCTCAGAAGCCCTTAAACAATGCAACATGAGTCTGCAGATCCCACATTGAAGCTGCTTGTACCAATGGCAGGGCCAGCCACCCTGGGGTCTCTGGGTCCAACACCTGTCCTGCAGCCTGAGATGGCACCCGAAGAGTTTGTCTTGGTGATCAAACACCTGGAATCTATGATGCAGATTCTTTACCTTCCTCCAAACATGCCATGGGACAAGGCCAGCTGCACTTATTCCCCACAGCCAGGTGACTCTGGGAGGCACAGGGTAGAGGTCTTTCAGCAGACAGTTCCAGAAGCTGAAGTACCCTCTGGATTTCCACACGGGGCATGAATGTGGAGGAGGACTCACCAGGAAACCTGTACTCTGGAACACACGGACATTTGGGGCCCTGGGATCCCACATTGTCTACCTCTTTAGGCCACTAAGCTCAGCCCCCGGGGTTTCCTGACTTTCGAGTTTTTGTCTTGATGTTTGCAGTGAACCACTGAGAAAGGTAGGGACATTTCAGGCAGCAGAAAATTAAAAAATGAAAGGGGAGAACTGAAGCTCACATTTCCGGTTCTGGAGGTGGATGTCTTTCTGCTTTTCTGTACATTGCCATCTGCTTATTCATTTACCAAACAAACACCTACTGAAACACCCACTGTGTACAACACAGACTGTGCCTGGGAGGTGTGACATCCACATTCCTGCTGCAGAGAGAGAGAGAGAGAGAGAACAAACATACCATTTTAGTGTATTTTAGAGGCACAGTTTTGCCTACAAACGGTGGGCTCAGTGAGTCCCACTAGGCCTCACTCCCTCAGCTGAACAGTTAAAAGTTATGTAAAGCTGAAGGTCAGGGAAATGCTAAGGCCTCTTTGAGGGGGTGGAGCCTCTAAAGGACTCTGCGTGATTAGAAGTAGTATGTGGAACCTGGTGGGATCATTGTGGTTCTGTACAGATTCATTGTAGAAGTAACTCACTCTACATTGTAGAAGTACCTCTCTCTGTAGGTATATATACTTTTTTTTTTCTTTTTTGGTACCTGGGATTGAACTCACAACCTCACGCTTACCAGGCAAGTGCTTGAGCTGCTGAGCTAAATCCCCAGCCCTGAAAGAGTTTTTGATCTTCCTTAGTAGCAAAGATTGTTACCACCCCTGCCCCATTTAGTCCCTTATCCCCCGGGGTCCCCTAGGATGGGGGTCAGAGAAGAACTACAGCTTCCTCTGTCTTGGGAACTGTGCTTGTTCCATCTGGGTTGTGACTTACATATTAATAACTCCATTTCTTGCTGTCCTCAATCCCAGTAGGCTAAACTTCCCCCACAGGCTTCCTGTCCTACATGTAAGTGCATTCTTCCTTGGTCTATGCAGTATTTCAGGCTTAAGTATTACTTTCTGCAAAGAATATAAATGCAGTGTGAGATAGCACAGAGTTAGACAGATTGTGGATTATAGGTAGTGATTATACCACTTTCTCAGAAATGCCTGCATAACGATTAGTTCCACATATACATTATATGGGAGTTGCTTAAGTCTCCTTGGAAGATTTCAAATGTAGCTGCAATGGTGGTAGCACAAAACTGAATGTAATATCTGAAGGTCTGTTCTGTCACCAGGGGTCAAAATTGCTGTGACATAGATTGAACCATTTAACACTGAAGTCATGGGCAGTCTGTCTGACAGATGCTTTTTTCTGTTTTTAGAACATTTTAAAAAAGAAAAGAAAAGCCCTGTGACTTTACTATGAGGAGAACAGGCTTTCCCTTGTTCCTTTTTCTTTTTCTGCTATAGTAGAGATAAAACCCAGTGGTTATCTACCGCTGAGCTATACCCCCAGTCATTTTATTTTTTATTTTGATACAGGGGTCTTGCTAAATTTTTTCAGCTGGCCTAGAACTTACTTGCAATCATCCTGCCTCAACCTCCCAGGTACATGGGATTATAGGTGTGTGCTCATACCATACCGGCTCAGCCCTCACTGACGCTGGGGAGAGACAGTGCTCTCTGGAACTGGGACTTCCATCTTCTAGGGAACTCTGTGCTAGCTGATATATTTTTGAAAGTCCCACTGTAACTGGGATTCTGTTGCCAATGTGTGTTGTCCTTTCATCCATGTAATGTGGTAATAAAAACACCTCAAAGCCATACACAACAACTGTTCACACATTTCTTCCCTCCACTCTTAATTCTGTCTGGGGTTTGCTCTTAAATTTACAGACTAGTAAGGAAGACAAGCAGGTAAATAACTATAGTATCCAGTGAATACAGGGAAGTTGAAGATACATAGCACGCCCTGTGACTCAGAAGGTAAATCTTTTTGAATCTCGAGTTACTTTTAGGAAGGCATTTGTTTGCAGGTAACATATGTTACCTTCTCCTAGATCAATTTTGTCAGTAATAAAGGTGATGTTTTGGTTTTCACCTGCGTAGTTTCTTTGCTTTATTTTTCAGTGGGCTTAGAACTTGGATAAAGGTGAAAAGTGTTGATATGGGGCCACGTTGGACTCCAGTATGAACCCCTGATAATGAAAATAAAAAGGATGTTGGGACTGACATGTATCGAAAATGGCAGGCTGTGAAGTCATGTAGTGGTGGGTGAACTTTGCTGGCACTGGGAACTGAAAACACAGAGACGCAGAGGGCAAAGGAACAAGAGAAAACATGGCTGCTGCTGAACAGAGTGAGGAAAAAGGGAACTGAGAAGGAGCTAGAGCAGTGATGGCAAAACTTTTAGAATTTTCAGTGATAACAAATAGCTGGCTGTGGTGCATGTGCCATAGGTTAACCCCCTACTGAACTGGAATAATACCCTGATCATCTCACATAGGACTTACAGGTTTCAGAAAGACCCTGGATTTCATTCTAAGTGTCATGGGATGGCACTGAAGATTAAGTAATGATGTTGTCTAACTTACTCTTCTAGGAGTTATTATTTTTAACCCCCTGGAAAGTGGTCTGAGGGGTATGCCATGAGAACAGAAGAAGGGAAATCACATAAGAGACATTTGCTTTAGTCAAAATCAGAAATGACTGACATCTAGACTATGACGGCAGCAATGATTATTGAGGAAAACTGTCAAATGGAAGCATCATTGGGTAATTCAATCCCTGGAATTTACTGGCAAATCAGATATAGGTGGTAGGGAATAGGGAAGAATTGGGGATGGATCCTAAATTCTGGCTTGGTGAAAAGAGGGATATTGGTAGCTTTTATAGAGATGGTGAAGACAGGGAGTAGCGTGAGGGAAAATAATGAAACGTCAGGGGTTATGAGACTTCTTGGTTGCAATGTCAGGCAGTCAGATAAATATGGGATCTGATACTCAGAGGATCTTGGGGAACCCCAACATTGAGATGTGTGTGAGAAGATGCCTATCAAAGGTGACAGCTGGACAAGTCCTGCACTTGTCTGTTTTATCCTGCTTGGACATCCATTTGCCTAGAGACCTCTAGTGAAACTTTTTCCCCACTACTCAGCGTGGTTGAATGATACTGACATTATCATTACTCAGGGGGGCCAGATGATATAGGCAGCTTCCTCTGGAAAATTCTCCATGGAAAACCTAGCATTATAAAGAATCATTGCATGATTTTATTTTAAGAAGATTTTCATCATTTCTAGGATATTTTTTCTCTTCTATATAATAACTAGTTGTCAATCATTTTCTCATTGAAGGCAAAGAATGCAGAAGACCTTTTTTATTCATTACAACTAGTGTCTTTTGAGAAAGGACCCCTTAATTAATGTTTTTATGGGGCTTTTCAAAGACACTCATCCCTTCCCAACACACCCAGCTGTGCTTCAAAGCCCTGATACTTCACACAGCCAAGAGGCCCCCAGGTGTCCACTCTTCATGCCAACTTCTGCCTCTCATGCTTTCCATAGTGGAGCCACTTCCTTGAAGTGCTCCTCCTGCCTGCTGAGACTCATTCATCCCCATGACAGGGGCTGAGATATTTAAAGTTCATTTCAGGAAGGTTTCATAATAAGAACTGGGGGAAATAATATAATCTCGTTTTAAAATATTTCCTTCCTCTGCTGTGCTGATAGAATCAAACAATTCAGTCCCATCTGTCCTGTAACAGGTCCAGATTGTATTATGTGGAATTGGAGTTATTTATTTCCTTTGTTTCAAGGCACCTCTGGTGGGATTCCCTTCCCTCCTTGGTACATGCAGATTGTGGCATTTAGTCCTGAATCTGAGTTCCAGGAACAAAATAATGTAGGAAAATGTCACTCTGCCTCAGCGATCAGAACCTAGGACTGGGGAGGGAAGCTGAGCTCTGAGTGGCAGAGTGAATTTATTTTATAGTAAACAGGAAAGCACACAGACACAAAACAACAATGATGAAAGTAAAAACATCCATCTATCTGTAACATGCAGACACATTTTATGGCTTGTCTGTCTCCTCTGGGGCTCTGAATATCATGCACCATGTGTCTTGTGCCTCCTGCTTATAGACTGGTTCCCAGGTGTGACCTCAGTCCCAGCTGAAGTCAGAAAGGCCTGGGATTCTACAGATCACCCTAGTTGTGTCTTTCTTGGGTTTCTAACATATCCACCTGACTCCTTCCACCATACAGGGTCAGCAAACATCTTCTAAAAAGGACCAGAAAGTAAATATTTTAGATTGTAGGCCTGAGAATGTAGCTGGTTTCTAGAGCACTTGTTTAGAGGCTGGAACTGGAAAAAAAAAAAAAAGATTTATATCTTGTGGACTATGCAGTATCTTTTGCAACTACTCTATCTGGTAGCACAAAAGTCACTGCAGATATTTAAATGAGCGACAGTGATTGTAATCCATCCAAACTACTATTTATAGACATAGAAATTTGAATTGCAAATATTTTTCACATATCATAAAATAATAGTATTCTTTTCAACTTAAAAAAATTTAAATATGTAAAAACTGCTGTTAGTTCATGTGTTATACAAAGTTAGACAGTGGGCAGGACTGGTGTGGCTCCCTGACTATCATTTACTGACCTTTTTCCTGATTTATACTTTTTGTGTGAATCTTTTCCTTGGTGATGATGGTCACATGGCTTCCTCTTTGCTACCCTGGTCAAAACTTCATCTCTACCGCAACAAGAACACAAGGAAGAGTTTCTATCAGTTTGCAGTTGAAAGGCGGAAGGATTCTTCTTCCTGGTTCTGATTTGTCCCTTACTGCTTTTACTGATTTTTCCCTTGTTGTTTCTGCCATCCCTTCTGCTAAATGCCAATTTCCTGAGGCTTCATTTCCTTCCATTTTCCCATAGGACCTCTAGATGCTTTTCTAAGACTCTTACGGGAAAAGAACTTTTGCATCCTCCACCCCCAAGTCTCCAACCCATGCTGGCAAAATGCAAACAAACCATTCTATGATGTAAGTTATAAATGTTTGTAGTAAAATGAGGAAATTGGGGACGACAGAGGAAGCTTTCCATAAGGCTAAATTTATTTAATCTCAAAGAGTTCCTTCTATTCTTTGATGGTGGCCTTTATGCCTTTTTGGAATTATAGTATCTGGTCCTTTGTATAATGAAGGTAACAGGAGATGAGATTATTTCATAAACAGAAAAATTAATCCATGTTAACTTTAAAATTTTTCCCCTAAATTTTAAGATCACCAAGACTAAAACATTATAATTGTTATGGTTGCCCTCAAAAGTCTGTATTTCCAACTCTATCTTTGGTCCTGGAGTCCAGGCCTATAAATGATAACTATCTGCTGGATGGATGTCTTACCTGAATGTGCTATACATACCTCCAATTCAACATGTCTAACTTGACATTTTTCATCTTCCCTTCCTTCCTCACCTTTGAAACAAACCCAGACCTTCCTCTTCTTGTGTCCCTGTCTAGTGAAGGTTGTTGTTCTACACTTAACTACTTTGGTTAAAAATGCAGAGTTATATTTTATTCCTCTCCATTCCTCATTCTCCAGGTCTAATCAGTTGCTAAGCTCGGTTGATTTGATCACAAGTCCCCTGAAATCTGTCTCCTCCTTTGTATCTCCACTGCCTCTTCTTCTCTCTCTCCTTCTTTCTTCCCAGGTGCTGTTTGCTCTGTCAGCATTCTTTTCAGCTGCCAATCCTCTGTCATCCATTGCCATCCTTCCAAAATAGACCTGATGTGTCAAAGAAACCGTCAACTTCCCCTCATTAGCTAGAAAGCCAGGAATTTCTTACCATGTTACTCAAGGCACTCTGTGACTTGTCTCCCAGGCCACCTGGCTATGCTCCTTTTGTGTCTTTTTTTTCCCTGTCCGATTTTCCATTTTCAAGTCGAAATATCACTGAACACCTTCAAGTTCCATCTTTATTTCTTTGCTGTGGCACTCATTTCATTTGCAATACCCTTTATTCCTCTCCAAATAACTAAATTCTACTCAATCTTAAGGCTTTACTTAGAAATCACTTTTATGAAGCTGTCCTTGAAATTGCCCCTTTCCTATACTCCAACCAAAGCAATCTTTCCTCAATACTCATTAGAATTGGTCTTTCTTCTACTTGAAGTTTTCAATGACAACCCATTGCTCTTAGAAAAAAAAGGTCAAATTTCTCAGCATTGATTAAAGACTTCTGTGCATAAGCCCCACACCTAAATTTCTAGCTTCTTTTCTTACTATCCTAATAATGGTTAGTCTCACATGTAAATTTGATCAGGATGTGGGATGACCAAATTTTTTTAAATTTATTTTTATTTTTTGG
This sequence comes from Hydrochoerus hydrochaeris, assembly GCA_004027455.1. NCBI lineage: Eukaryota > Metazoa > Chordata > Mammalia > Rodentia > Hydrochaeridae > Hydrochoerus > Hydrochoerus hydrochaeris. Next base: position 48,527 of record PVLA01006162.1, on the reverse strand, counting down.
TCTTCTTGAGACAGGGTTTCACAATGCAGTTCAGGATAGTGTTCAACTCACTGCGTAGCCCAGGCTAGCCTCAAACTCACAGCAATCCTCCTGCTTCAGTCTCCTGAGTGCTGGGGTTCCAGGTGCTCACCACTACACCTGGCTGGGATGACCAGATAGATATTCAGTTAAACATTCCATGAGGAATACCTGTTCTCTCTATAACAACTGCTTTGGTTCTGTTTCTCTATTGAAACCTAACTAATATAATCCCTTGCTGCTCTGATTTTCTCAGCAGTACAGGCCTTTTAGTTCCCTGTAGTCATTAAAGCTCGCTTGGGAGCACTGCCCCTCCTTCCTGCCCAACTAAATCTTATCCCTCTGCCTTCAAGGTTCAGCTGGAACACCATTTTCTTAAGAAAGTCTGACCCTACTGCACCCCCCATGCCCATGGCTCAGCCAAGTCCCTCTGAACTTCTTTCCTACAGTTTCGAAAACTGTCATTAAAAGACTTATTTGTGAGATTACTCGTTTAATGCCCTTGTCCCTCCCCAGACTATGAGCTTCCTGAGCACACAGACCCCTCCCGCCTTGTTCACCGCGGCAGGGTCAGCACATGGCCCGAGGTCGTGATGAACAGATGTCTGAGTGCATGGGTGCCTGGGCTGTGGCCGCTTACACGACTGGACAGTGTTCTGTAAAAACACGGCAAATTGTCACCTGCCTGCCTCCTTCTCTGTCAAGAAACACAAAGCCTGAAGGAAAAAAGCAGGGTTTTTCTCTATTTCCAGTTAGAAAAATCACTATTGCTCTCACATGGCCAAGATAAAATTTTATCTAATTAAGGCGACAAGGTGTTTCTGGTTGGGTAGTTTTCTTGTCATGGTTTTTACAGTGTGTGTATAACTGGATGATAATAAATAAGAAAGAATCAGGGCAGATGAAATCCTAGTTTTTATTTCCTCACTTTTGTCTTGTGCTTTGCACAATGACTTCCATGTGGTGATAAACATGATTTATGGCTGATGTTTTTAACTTAAAAGGTACAAATTGTAGCTCTCATCTATGCCTCATTATTTTCACATTGGAATGACTTCATGTTACACAGATTGCCTTGAATGTTCAGGATCGCTAAGCACTGGACACTGTGGCTGGATTTCCCTTCGCTTCAACATCAGTTCTGAGGGCCTTGCTGTGACCCCTTCCTTCCCTCCTGCCTCTTACTCTCTGCCCTTCCATCCCCCATACACACTTGGCTGGTTTCCCTCAGAGGTTTTGAATGGGAATTTCTTTTATTCCCCTCTAGTGCACTAAGTTCTGTTTACAATTCTCTAGAGGACACATTGTGAAGTGAAGGCTTTGTTCACATAGACCACCGATCAGTTAACAAATGTGTTTTTTGTTTTTTTGTTTGTGATGCTGAGATGGAATCTCAGGTCTTACCCGTGTGTTCTAACACCAAGCTATACCTCCAGCCCCAACAAACTCCAGACACTGGGTGTCTGGAGACTCACCCTTGAGTGTAGTAGTTGCTGGATGGCTATAAAAGTACAGCCTTGCCTATCTGTTCTCTAGGTACTGGATACTTATCCTGTGTGATAAAGGAGAGTGTTTTGTAAGCTGCAAGCCAGGTCCATGGAAATGAGGAGTTTCAGGAAGAAAGGAAGGGAAAAGCCAGTTAGGACACTTCCTGTTCTTTGCTGGGAGACAGAAAGCATCCACACTGAGATAACATCTGAGAACCAGAACATGAAAGACTCCTTAGGCTCATTCCTGCGCAGTGCGCTTCTGTGAGGCTGCCTGGAATGCAGCTCCCCTGCATATCTTCATGGCCAACTCCCTTCCTTCTTCAAGGCTTTCTGGATGTCACCTATACAACAGTGCCCGCCTGACTGTGCTGTTTAAAATTGCAATCACCACCATGTGGAACAGGCCCACCTTGCACTTTGAATGTTTTAACTTTTCTGTTTCTTCTTTTTGAAGATCTGTCATTTTCCAATATACAATATAATACATATATTTACATGTATGTGTTTGCCATTGTTCCCCCCAAACGGACAAATGTGAATTCTATAAAGTATTATCTGTTTTATGCATTGATGTTTCCTAAGTGCCTGGAATAATGCCTGGCATATGGTAGATGCTCAGTAAATAAAGTGGAATAGGTACATAACATGGTCACACATCTGTGGTGAATTTCAGAAGCATTATCTTTTTGAAATTGATAAATAACTTGTCAACATCAGTTGGATGGTGGTTGTTCCTTCTTTTTTCTTTTGTTTTGGGTTTCTTTCTTTCTCCTAGCACTGGGATTGAATCCAGGGACTTTGCACTGAGCTACTCCCTCAGCCTTTTTTTAAACAAAATATTTGTTTTGTGACAGAGTGTTGTTAAGTCCCTGAGTTGTCCATGCTGGGCTAGGAAGTATAATCCTTTTGCTTCAGCCTCACAGAGTGCTGGGATTGTAGGTGTATGTCATTATACCTGGATTTACCTGGTTCTTAAGTAGTTGAGAGAGAAACACAGAGGTATGTTCATTGTTGTTTTGTTATTATTGCTGTTTACTAACGTAGATATTCTGTTTGTATCCAAGTAGCAGGAGGATATAATTGATTGTGGTTAGACTTCAGATATTAAGGACAGAAAATGAATGGCAGAAGCAAGATTTAGAGTGTGCCATGAATAGGTCTAGTTTAAACAACTGAAGGCCACAGAGAACACTCCTGGTTGGTTTCCCAGAGCAGAGGCACAGAAGAGAAAACAAAATGTTGAGAAGAAGCCCAGCCCACCTGGAGTCATGGAGAACCAACAAGAAACAGGAGTGAGGGGCTGGATTCTCAGAACCAGGGAAGCTGGACAGAGAGGTCTGACTTTCTGTGAGGAAACTTGAGAAGACGTGGCAGGGGAGAGGCATGATTGGAACTTGAACGTAACAGAGTCGAATGGCTCCTCTATAGAGTCTGGGCTTCCCAGGGGAGTCAGGGAAGCCTGCCGGGAATTGTCAGTCACAGCCAGTGAAATCTGAGCAAGAAGATAGTAAAGGATACTCTGAAAGATTTTAAGGAAGCATTTTTCCCCAACTTTTACTGTGAAAAATTTCAAACATACAGAAATATGTAATTAAGTACGAGAAAGACACACACACAGAGAGAGAGAGAGAGAGAGAGAGAGAGAGAGAGAGAGATTTGCATTCAATAACTGAAACAGCAGAATTTTAATTGGGTTTTATCTAATCTACCAAGAACCTATAAATGGTAGGTCATGGTAGTTACATTATCTATACAGAAACAAATTTCCTAGTTGTTGTGATGAGCCCTGGGATTCAACATATGATCATATTTTCTCATTATAATTTCCTGAGAGCCAACACGATAATGCCACTTTCAGTATACTTGGTCCTTGCATATGATGCTCTGTATGAAGTCTCCATTCATCAAGTTAATGATGAAGGAAATGCGATGCCTGGCCCTGTGCATCTGCGGTTGTAACTTTTGCCAGCAAAATATTTTTTAAATGCTCATGTTAGCTGAATTGAGATGAAAAAATGTTGTTTTCTTCCTCTCAAAAGAAAATAAAAGCTTCTGTGGTTACTATTTTATGTCAGACATTCTCTGAGGATGCAGGGCTCATTCATACTTCCCCCATTTAACCCCTCATCTGGAAAAACAAAAAGAGAAGCAGTGAAGCAAAGTGAATCTACTGAGGAAATGACACAGCCTAATGTGTAATCATTTCTTATTTCCAGATCACTTCCTATCCCCACTCATCTGCTTTGTTTCTCTTTGTTCAACTTGACTCAGTGTGATTTTCTATCAATTTTTAAACCCTAGTGAGGCTATGGCCTCACTATCCATGTTACTTACAAATTCTCTTTGATAATTTTTAAAAAATGCTAATTCAGTAAATAGTCCAGGATCTCTATTTTAAAACTATAGATGCCATAGACTCAGGAATGTTAAACTGTATAAATTGGAGCATTTTATGCTCTCCGTATAATGAAATCTCCCTAGAGCAAAATCAAGATAAATGATCTGACATTGAGTTGTTGACTACAGATGATCATGTTCTGCTGAGGTTCCTGGCTGCTCAGCTCCCAGAATAATTGCCCCTAGGCTTGTTACATTCCACATTCTGAGGGGGTAGCCATAGAGCTAGTGGGATACCACACTGTTTTGGACTAGATCTGGAGTCACACAGCTTCCAGAAACGTATGGGACCTAAGTGCCAAAAAGTTAGTTCTTTTCACACATAGACTGCATGAGGGAGAGCACTGTGCCCATTTTTGGGGGAAAAAGCTCCATCCCTCCCAACACATAATTCTTCAATCAGTTCTATTGATTTATTTGTCTGTCTTGGGAAGACAAATATTCTTATTCATTTTTCTCATTCTTTTAAAATTCACTTTTAGTTGCATAAGTAACACATGGATACATTCTCATTACAAAAATTCTATACAAAGACAAAAATCCCTTTGATCCTTGCTATAGGCTGACTGTTTCTCCCAAAATTTGCATGGTAAAGCTTAGTATATGGAATAATATTAAGAGAAGTGGCCTGCTAGAGACGATTAAGTTATCAGAGCACTGGACTCTTAGGATTAGGATTCATGTAGAAGGGATTGAGGGAATGGGTTTGTTCCCTTCTCCAAACTTTCTGCCATGTCATGTACATTTTGGAGGACTCGGCCTTCAAGGTGCCATCTTAAAGCAGAGAAGAGACCCACCCCAGATACTGTACCTGTTGATAGCTCTGTCTTGGTCTTCCCAGCCTCCAAAATGATGAGAAGTCATTTTATGTTGTTTATAAATGACCCAGGCTGTGTTATTTTGTTTTAGCAATACAAATGGATTAAGACAATCTTCTGATCATCAACTTACTTCCTTTTCCAGAGGCATTGCTACCATCAGTTGGGTGTAAAGCTGTCCAGATTTTCTTATATGCATTTGCATGATATCACTTATGTAGATAAATGTAAAGTTTTGTGTGTGCATTTATGATGCCTTTTGTAGTGTTCTGAATTTTGTGGCTTTCAGTAACAATATGTCTTTGAGGTCTTTTCATAAGACTATTCGTATGGCTTTTTCTCCTATGAATCTTTGTTGTTTTTTTACTGCTACATTGGAGTCTACAGAAGTCATAGAATTTAACCAGGGTCCTTAATGATGGCCATGTAAGTTGTTGCCATTTTTTTTTCTATTTTAAATTTTGTTGTGATAAAAATTCTTTGCTGTTTTGTGTATACATGTGAATAATTGGCTAAGACAGACGAAACAGGGACAGATACTTGGTAGTAAATTGCTGGCCAAGAGGCATGGACTTTTAGTACTGTCAAATTGCCATCCAAACAACATCCAGAAAAGTGATTTCAGTGTATCCTTAATATATCACCTTGGATAAGGACAATCTGTTTTGCAATAGCATAATATATCTTGCTATTATAATTTATATTCCATGGGAATTTGTGGAGTTGAGCAACTATTTTCCTGTTCTGTGAATTATCTGTTAAAAATCTTGTTAAAAATGTTGATCTTCAAAACTTTATCCCTGTCCTTTTATTTATTACTAGGATTGCCTTAGATGTGTTAAAAAACAAATATATATCCAACTGCACCATATCTCTAATGAGACCTCCAAAGTCACTCATCATTTTTTATAATGTTTTTGATTTCAGCATTTTTTGGATTTTTTCTTAGAATGTTCATTTTATGTTCTACTTGCTCACATGTATTCTTGCATGTTGTTTACTTTTCCATTAGAGCCCTGAGCATATTAATCACAGTTGTTTTAAATTCTTTGTCAGATATTTCCTTCATTCTTGCCATGTCTGACTCTAGTTCTGATGCTTGTCTGGTCTCTTTAACTTGTGGTGTGTGTGTGTGTGTGTGTGTGTGTGCGTGCGTGCGTGTGTGTGTGTGTGTGTATCATCTAGTTTGCTATATAGTTTTTTTTTTGAAAAATGAACATTTATTTTAAGCAAGTCTTTGGTAAAATACAATGTGTGGAGAGGGGAAGAATCCTATATTTCTATAGTTAGGTCTCCATCTTTTGGAGAGCCTGTGCTTCTGACCTTAGAGATAGGATGGGATAGCTACAGTTGCTGGTCTTAATTATTCCCCTTCCCCCAGTTAGATTTGGCTGGACAAAACGTGAAAGAGGAAAAAAAAAAAAACAACCTTGAGAGAGATAGGCTGTGGTTATATAGTTTCTCCTGAGGGCATACCTTCTTAAGAACAGGATGCTCAGGTGTATTTTAAAATGGTTCCTTTAACTGTCCTCCTGCCAGAACATAAGCACAAGGGATTTTTCACTGACATTTATTTTGAAAACATGGTCAAGCACCAGGAAGTAAAAGATAGAAAAGCCTGGGGGATCCTATGATTGGGTTCCCTGGAGATTTTAACTCTTAGCTTTGTGTACACTGAGCCCTCAGAATGCATCAATCACAGCTTAGGTTTTCTAGCTTCTGTCAGTAGGTTTCCACGTGAGTAAATTGTGATTCTCTCAATATGTGCCTGTCTCTTCTAAATTTGGGACAGTGGTTAGCTCTGTGACCTGACTTCTCTTACAGATCTAAGAAGGGTGGCTGCTTTTGTGATCCTTTCCAATAACAGAATTCTCTTTGACCATGAAGGTTGGATGACAGTGTGTCAGGTTTAAATACTCGTCAAATCTCTTTATGAGGCCCAATTATAAAGGAAAAGCAGCAGGCAGCTGGAGGTTCAGTGCCCATGGATGCCCTCCTGTGAGGTTTCCATCCCCCAGCAGAGTACCACATGCTCTATTGCAGGTTCTCCTTGAGTGCAGATCTAAGCACATGTTCTGTGTACTCATGAATCTCTTGCTGTCAGCCCTCACCACTTGCCTTGTGTTCCTTCACTAGATCCTTTGTTTCTCCACTGCCACCAACCACTCACCTTCCAGATCTAGGTCTCTGAGCAATGCAGAATGCTTGAGAAGGCCCTTGGAGCTGCCAGCCACAGCTATACTCTGTCCTGGTCTCCTCTCAGAAGAACCACCTCTGTTCTTTATTGGCCACACTTTGGCAACTTTCTCCCACCTCCTCCCACTCCAGCCCGCCTGTTTACCCTCAAACCTTCACCCTTTCACCTGCCACTGAATCCCAGATAGTCTTCCCTGATTACCAGATTGGTTTGGTATCTTCTGAGAGGGCAGGGAGTCTCTGCAATGAAGTCCAAGTGTCTCTAGGAAACCCAACAGCTACTCACACCAAGTATGCTCTCCTTGGCCCCCTCCCCCTAGGATGCACTGACACTGACCTGGTGAATGTTTCAGTGTCTAACCAATGGGATGTATGAAGTTCTCATGCTCTTGATGTGTTCTAAACCTGTTTGTCCAGGTGAGTGATGTCTACTTTACATGGTAAGGTCATGAAAGGGAGGCTGAGACTAGTTCTATGCCATTTTCTTTGTGCAGTGATTAGCCCAGACTGTAAGCAGATACCTAATAAGTGCTCTCTGATGGTTTGTGTCTTGATGTCCTCCCAAAGCCTCATGTGGTCACAGGATGTTTTCAGAGGTGGCTGAATCTAGACCATGTGATTGATTCATAGTGCAATGCTGGAATTAAGGGTGTTGGGATTAAGAGTAGGTGACTGCTGAATCAGTCCACTGAATGGATTGGCACTGCCCTAATCCCAGTACATTGGGTACATATAAGGGAGAAAGGATTTTCTCTCTCTCCTATTACTTTTACTGTCTTCTGCTACCATGAACTTTTGCCCCTCTACCATGTACCACCCAATCATGGACTGAACTTCTACAAACTATTAGCTAAATAAACCTTTCCCCTTTAACTTTGGGTATTGGGTATTTTGTCTCAGCACTGAGAAAAGTAAACATAGATGGTTTAATGTTGGAGGAAATTATTCCCTTAATTATGCATTTCTTGGACTTATCTCTTGAACTTGGGTGGAGAGTAACTGAATAGTTGGGTGATGGTAATTGTTTTTTAAAACTTTTTTTAGGAGTTGAATTTCTAGTTTCTGTGTGCCCTGTTCCTTAGAGGGTCTGACTTGATGCAAAGTTCTAAAAATGCAAATTGTGTTTACAGAGCCAGGCCACTGTTATTCCTCAGATGGAATAACATGTATTGCCTCACATGTATCTAAACCAACATGAGTGAAGTCACTCCATTCTTGGCAGAGTCATCACAGTAGAGCTTGTGTGTCTTGTCATCCTACAGAAAAGAAATGCTAAGAGACCCAGGGAGGGTCCTCCCCGGTGAAGGCTTTATATGATAAAGGCATGTTGTTTCAAACCAGGTTTCTCTTTTTAAAGAGCAAATTTACATGATTTAAAGTACACCACCTACCTTGTACTGGAGATTGAAGTTGTTTATATAGTTGTGGTTTTTTTTGTTGTTGTTGTTATTTTTTTTAAGACAGAGTACCACTAAGCTGCCTAGGCTGTTCTCAAACTTATAATCCTTCTGCTTCAGCCTCCAGGAGTGCTGAGATTAAAGGCATGTGTCACCATGTCTGATTTAAAGTTCTTTTTTTTTTTTTTTAAAAAAGTCTAAGTAGACAAATATATTACCTCTTGTTCCCTTATTTTTTGCCTCATACCCTGTTATAAGGCACTATCAATGTCACCTGAACAGTTAGCCTACGTCTATTTGATGAGAGCTGCTTTGGGGACAGAGACTTAGACCCTAAACCTGGGCTGACTCTGTGATTAACTCTGTGATTTGGAGACCTTGGAGAGAAAGACATGTTCTGTGGTTTTTCAGGTTTCAGAGTTATAAGACGGAAATCACAACAGTGTCAGTGACCTAGGCAACCCAGAAGAAAAAGTTGCTGCATGAATGCAGAATAGGAAGTTGGTTTAAAGATATACCCCAGGCCACATGTTATAGCTAAAAAATAGCACTTAGGACTTCCCACCTCATGGTCGAGGGCCCTGACCACATACAGCAGGGAGGAAGTCAAAGGAGCTGGATCTAGCACACTGCCTGCTCTGCATGCTGCTGAATGGCCTGCATCAAGTGGCTTTCCCCAGCAGCTTTGTAAAGGTGGTTTCTTCCTGGTTGCATCCATGAATCACCCCTGTCCAGCTTCTGTTGAGGACATGTACAGGCACAGCCACCCCAGGAGCTGGTTGCTAGTGGAAGCTCCCAGGGCCATCATTCATCTCCTGTGTGTGTTCCTGAGGCTGAACATCTAGAGCTGCTCCATCAGTGCATGCAGGCTCACCAGGAAGAAGGCCTTGGTGGGTAGAAGGGCCATGATGGAAAAAGGGCTAGGATAGGGACTGGGGTGGGAGGGGTAGTGAGAGAAGAGAGGAAAGGGAAGGAATGAGCAAAAGGGGTGTGTGCAGTAGGCAACAAAAGAGAGAAGAGGCCAGAAGAAAGTGGGTTTCCTTTAATTTTTATTGCAAAATTATTTTCCTGTGGCTTTGTCCCTGTAGGTGACTCTACTTGGCTTCCTGGTGTTCTGACTGTTCACGTCAGTGTGTTTGATTCCATTGTCAGCTTTGCCCTTTGTCTGTTTTCCACTTGTGACACATTGAGCCAGCCATTTTTTTTTGTCCTGCCTGCTGGTTTAAGCAGTTTCCAGAACATATTTGAGAGACCGCACTCTTCTTAGGAATTGGGTAACAAGCTCTATTTTTACAAAAGCACTTCTCCCCTTCTCTTAAAAAAAGATCTCTTTCTCTGATTTCTTTAAATTTTATTATTTCCTCTTACCACCAACTTCTTCTTTTTCCCACTGCACCGTACCCAAAGTTGGGATGTGTGTGTATGTGTATGACAGAGAAAGAGAGCGCTTTCCTGAGGTATAAATAGCACACCATACAACTCACCCAAGTAAAGTGTACAAGTCAATGATTTTTACTATCTACCACATTGCGTAACTATCACCACAATCAGTTTTAGAACATTTCATCATCCTCCAAAACATCCTGTCCTCATCAGCGATCCCTTTACAATCCACCCTCCCTACCAGCCCCTGGCAACGATAAATCCATTTTCTTTCCCTATGGATCTGCCGATTCAGGATATTTCAAATAAATGGACTCATATAAAATTTAGTCATTTGTTTCTGGTTTTTTTCACTTAGACTGTTTTCAAGTTCTTCTTTGTTGTAGCATGTATTAGTATTTCTTTCCTTTTTGTCACTGACACCAGAGATTTTTGTCATTTAATGGCACACATAAGAGTCAAGCCAAAAGCTAGATGGAAGATATATCATGTGGAAAAAAAAGAATGAAAAGTACTAGATTATTGAAATGTAACATGAGAAGCTTTGACAAAAATAGTGCTGAAATCATGTTGAGGAACATTAGAGGAAATCTTTTTTTTTTTTTAATTTAAAGAGAAAAAAAACAGGAAAAAGGTAGAAATATTACAGAATTTCAAGAAAAGAAGATAAACAGTAAGAAATCACTAGTTGATAAATTACACATTGTTCTTTTAGAAATAGTTATTCAAGTTACAAAATTAAAGCACACAAAGTGGACACTCAAGCAGTGAGAGTGCAAATAGATCTGTTCAACAATCCAACAAGAACCTACAAATATGGTTATCAATCCCACACACCTAAACATACATGCAGCTATATCTTTTATAGCACTTCCTGTTTCCTCTTTTTTTACAATAAGAATTATACATTTTTTAAATTTTATTTAAAGAGAAGAAAAAAAAAAGCAAAACAGAAAAAAGGGTAGCAACAATACAGAATTCTAAAAGAAAGAAAGAAAAAGAAAAATGAGAAAAAGCCCTACTAAGAAATCAGTAATTTGTAAATTACAGACTGTCATCCTGGATGTAGTTGTTCAAGTTACAAAGTTAAAGGGTACATAGTAAATAGTCAAACAGTCAGACTACAAACAGTTCTGCTCAAAGATCCAACAAAGATTCAGCAATATGGTCATCTATTTTACACACTCAAACATACATGCAGTTATATCTCTTAGAGCACTTTCTTTTCCTCTCTTTTTTACAATAGCAATTATACACTTTGGTTTTATTACACTTGTAGTTCTTATTTACTTTTTACACTAGAGACACAATATAATATTTATAAATATGATTCTTATTTATTTCACTAATGAGGATAGTCTCAAGTTGTCTCCATTTGCCTATGAAGGCCTCAAGATCATCCTTTTTTATAGCTGAGTAATATTCCATTGTATAAAAATGCCACATCTTTTTCATCCACTCTGCAGTTGATGGGCATCTTGGTTGTTTCCAGGACTTAGCTATCACAAATTGTGCAGCTATGAACATGGGGGCACATATATCACTGTGATATGAACTTTTCAGTTCTTTGGGGAAAATACCCAGGAGGAGGATAGCTGGATTGAATGGGGATTCTAATCCTAGTCTTTTGAGGATTCTCCATATGGATTTCCATAATGGTTGCACCAGTTTGCACTCCCACCAACAGTGGAGCAGTGTTCCTTTTTCCCTGCAGCCTCGCCAACATTTGTTATCAGTTGATTTCTTGATGGCAGCTATTCTTTCCAGAGTAAGGTGGAATCTCAATGCTGTTTTAATTTGCATTTCTCAAATGACCAGTGATGGTGAACATTTCTTCATGTATTTATTTGCCATTTGTATATCTTTCTGTGAGAACTGTGTGTTCATCTCAGATGCCCATTTTTGGAGAGGGTCTTTGAATTTGGGTGGCTTGATGTTTTTCTATTCTTTATATATTCTGGGCACAAGTCCTTTGGGGGGTTGCTGGTTAAAATTCTTTTCCACTTTGTTGGTTTTCTTTTCACTCTGTTGGTGATTTCCTTTGAAGTGCAGAAACTTTTCAATAATATGAGATCTCATTTGTTGATTGTTTGAAGTGTTTCCCATGCAGTTTGCGCTTTGTTCATGAATTCTCTGCCTACCCCTATGTCTCCAAGACTTCTTTCTACCTACCTTGCCTTCCAGAAGATTTAGTGTTTCTGTTTTAATATTGAGGTCTTTGATCCATTTAGACTTTAGTTTTGTGCATGGTGATATGTATGGATCTAGTTTCAGTCTTCGGCATGTAGAGAGCTAATTTTTCCAACACCATTTATTAAAGAGACTATCCTTCCAGTGGACATATTTAGCCCCTTTGTCAAATATCAGGCAGCTGAGTGTCTTTGTAGTTGTGCTTGCATCTTCTAATCTGTTCCATTGATCCTCAGATTTATTTCTTTGCCAGTACCAAGCTGATTTTATCACTGTGGCTTTATAGTACTATTTCAAGTCAAGAATTGAGATGCCTCTTGCCTTGCTTTCGTTGCCTAGAATTGCCTTTGCTATTCTAGGTTTCTTCTGTTTCCAAATGAATTTTAGTAGTGTTTTATCTAGATCTGTGAGGTATGTCAATGGTATTTTGATTGGGATTGCGTTAAATCTGTGTAACAGTTTTGGGAGTATGGCCATTTTCACAATGTTGGTTCTTCCTAACCAAGAGCAAGGAATGTCCTTCCATTTTCTAATATCCTCTTAAATCTCCTTTTTCAGTGTAGTATAATTTTCAGCATATAGGTCTTTTACATTTTTAGTTAGGTTGATTCCTAAGTATTTCATTCTTTTACATGTTATTGTAAAGGGCATTATTTCCATAATTTCTATCTCGGTGAGTTTTTTGTTTGTGTACAGGAATGCTATTGATTTTTGAGGATTGACTTTGTATCCAGCTATACTGCTGAACTTGGTTATTACCTCTAGTAGTCTTTTAATGGAGTTTTTTGGGTCTTCTATATAGAGTATCATGTCATTTGCAAATAGTGATAATTTAACTTCTTCCTTTCCTATCTTTACTCCTTTTATTTCTCTCTCTTGTCTGATTGCCCTGGCTAGTGTTTCCAGAACTATATTGAAAAGGAGTGGTGATAGTGGACATCCTTGTCTTGTTCCTGATTTTAAAGTGAAAGATTTCAGTTTTTGTCCATTTAGTATAATGTTGGCTGTTGGTTTGTCATAGATGGCCTTTATAAGGTTGAGGTAGATGCTGTGTATTCCGAGTTTCTGAAGGGTTTTTATCATGAACATGTGTTGGACTTTGTTGAAAGCTTTTTCTGCATCTATTGAGATGACCATGTGGTTTTTGTTTTTGGCTCTGTTGATGTGCTGTATTACATTTATTGATTAGCATATGTTAAACCATCCCTGTATTCCTGGAATGCACCCCATTTGGTCATGATGTATCATCTTCTTGATGATTTGCTGCATTCTATTTGCCAGTAGTTTACTGAGAATCTTTGCATCAATGTTCATTAGTGAGATTGGCCTATAGTTCTCTTTTTTGGTTGCATCCTTCTCTGGTTTTGGTATCAGAGTAATACTTGCCTCCAGGAATGATTTAGGGAAGATTGCTTTGTTCTCAATTTCATTGAAGAGTTTAAGGAGTACTGGCATCAAATCTTCTCTAAATTTCTTGTAGAATTCAGCTGTGAATCCATCAGGACCTGGGCTTTTCTTTGTTGGTAAGTTTTTAATTACATTTTCAATTTCAATAGCTGGTATTGGGTTGTTCAAAATTGCTGTATCTTCTTGGTTGAGCTTTGGTAGTTCATATGTTTCTAGAAATATGTCCATTTCCTCTGTGTTTTCCATTCTATGTGAGTAGAGATTTTCAAAGTAGGTATTCATGATTTTTTGAATTTCCATGGGATCTGTAGTAATTTCTCCCTTTTCAGTTCTTATTGCATGAATTTGGGTTTTTTCCTTTCTTTCTCTTGATAAGGTTAGCTAAGGGTTTGTCAATTTTGTTGATTCTCTCAAAAAACCAGCTTTTTGATTCATTAATTCTTTGTATTTTTTTTAGTTTCAATTGCATTGATTTCTGCTCTAATCTTTACAATTTCCTCTCCTCTATGAGCTTTGGGTTTAGCTTGCTCTTCTTTTTTTAGACGCTTGAGATGGAGCATTAGGTTGTTTATTTGTGCTCGTTCTGTTTTCTTGATATGACAATTTATTGCTATATATTTCCCTCTTAAGACTGCTTTCATTGCATCCCACAGATTACAGTATGTTGTTTCTATATTTTCATCGAATTATAGGTTTTGTTTTATTTATTCTTTAATTTCATCTGTAGCCCACTGGTTGTTCAAAAGGCTGTTATTTAATTTCCATGTATTTATGCAGGTTTTACAATTTCTTTTGCCATTAATTTCCAATTTCAGTGCACTATGGTCAGATATTATGCATGGTATGATTTCAATACCTTTGCATTTACTTAAGAATGTTTTATGGGATAATATATGGTCTATTTTGGGGAATGTCCCATGTGCAGCTGAGAAGAATGTGTATTCTGATGTGGTTGGGTGGAACACTCTGTAAATATCTACTAAGTCCAATTGCTCACAGGTATGATTCAGTTCTGTTATTTCTTTGCTGACTTTTTGTCTAGTTGATCTATCTCTTTGTGACAATGGGCTGTTAAGATCTCCTGTTATAATTGTGTTCTTGTGTATTTGGTTTTTCATGTCCATTAGTACCTGTCTTATATAGTTGGGTGCTCCTGTATTTGGCTCATATATATTTATAATTGTTAGTTTTTCCTCTTGAATTTTACCACTAACAAGTATGTAGTGACCTTCTCTATCTCTTTTAATCATTTTAGTTTTGAAGTTCACATTGTCTGCAAATAGAATAGCTACTCCTGCTTTTTTCTGGGTTCCTGTTGCATGGAATACTGTTTTCCATCCTTTGACTTTTAATCTATGAGTTTCCTTTTGGTTCAGATGTGTTTCTTGTATACAGCATATAGCGGGATCCTGTTTCTTGATCCATTCTGTCAACCTACTTCTTTTTATAGGTGAATTGAGGCCATTTACATTTATGGATATCACTGATATGTACTGGCTCGACTTTGCCATGTTATGTTCCAATTGTTTCTTTCTGCTTTTCCTCTTATTTAATTGCTTATCCTACCTGGTGGTTTCTTTCTGTTGTTGTTTTGGGGATTGTGGTCATTTTTATGTCTGTCTAGTATGTTTTTCAGTACACTTTCTAGGGTTGGTTTTGGTGACATGAATTTCTTCAGTTGTTCTTTGTCATGAAAGTATCTTGTTTCTCCATTAAATTTGAATGAAAGTTTTGCTGGGTACATCAGTCTGGGTTGAAGGTTGTTTTCTTTCAGGGCTTGAAATACCTCACTCCAAGCTCTTGTTGACTTGAGGGTTTGTGCTGAAAAGTCTGCCATGATTCTAATGGGCTTTCCTTGATAGGTGAGTTGTATCTTTTCTCTGATAGCTTTTAGCATTCTGTTTTTATGCTGTATGTCTGAGATCTTAATTATTATGTGTCTGGGTGTGGATTTATTTTGATTGTGACTGTTTGGTGTTCTAAATGCCTCACTTATCTGCATATCAGATTCTTTCCCCATGTTTGGGAAATTTTCTGCTATTATTTCTGTAAATACTTTACATATGTCATTTGCCTGGACTCCTGTATCTTCGCTAATGCCCGTTATTCTTATATTGTTGCTCTTGGCATCATCATGAAGCTTCTGGATTTTCATTTTATGCAGCTTTGTTATTTTTAAAAGTTCTATCCTTTCCTGATCACTAACTGTGATCCTGTCCTCAAGGTCCAAAATCCTATCCTCAGCTTCCTTTAGGCAGTTTTGCATGCTTTCAATAGAATTTTTTATTTCTTGGATATCTCTTTGAGTTTGTTTCATGAATTCTGCTTATTTTCTATATTGTTCATTCAAAGTTTCAATCAGTTTCCCATGCTCATGTACTTTTTTCTCTAGTTCTTCTTTAGCTGCATTCAACTACTCCTTTACTAAAGTTGTTATTTCTATCTTTACATGGGAGAGTACTTCTAATTTGATTTCCTCTATAGCCTGATGCAGTTGTTTTTTTATTTACTTGCTATCTTTTCAGAGATTCCCGGTGTGTTACTTTTGGGGTTCTCTATTTCAATGTCTCCTATACTTGCTTCTGGTGGACTATGTGTTTGAGACTGCATTTTGCTCTTCCGTTTTGTCATTTTCACTCTGCCTGATGTTTTCTATGTGTAGGAGGGGATCACACACACTCTTTTCAGACCGAAGTCTTACAGTTAGTTGTAGGGGGTTTTACTACTGGCCCTATTTATCCCCTGTACACGTCTGTTTTATGGGCATACTCACCACACTGATACAGTTAATCCACTGTAGTCCAAGGTTCGCCACCTGGAAGCAAAGTTCCAAATTTTTTCACACTAACTGGAACCTGCTGAGATCTTCTGCTGTTCCAGGTGGGAGGGCGGGCCCAGCTGAAGCATTCCATGGCAGTTTTCAGTCTTGGGAGGGCCTCCTCAATGCTCCTGGTGGCAGGGTGGGCCCACAGTAGAGGTTCTGGGCACCTTACCCTGATGCAGGCTTCCGCTAAGTTCCTGGTGGCAGGGCGGGCCCACAGTGATGGTTCTGGGCAGCTTACGCCTTGGATGCAGGAGGCCCTCATTAGAGGAAATCTTAAGAATTTAGGAGCAACCTGGTCTAGAAAATTCCATGCAAATCTCAATGCTCCCAATATCCTCTCCCAGATCCCTTTCACCCTCCTTTACTCTAGTATTTTTTTCTAAAGGAAAGATTGGCTTCTCCTGCATGGAACTCTTTCCTTAGACACAGGGCCCATTAAGTCATCCCCAAGCTCAGGTATTTCACTTTGAGTCTTGGACAAGGACAAGATAAGAAAGATGGAAATAATTTCATTATTGGAAACTTGAATGAGCCAAAATGAGAAAATAAGCGGAACAAGTTAGACTGACTTGACTTTTAAAAATAAAAACAATGCTATCAAGTCAGTAGATGAAAAAGGCCCAAGATACTGATAGGAGAGACATTTTGAGACTAGTCTATGTTCAATCCTGGTGTCCTAATGAGAAAAATGGAAAAGAAGCTAGGAGTCAGTTTAGGATCTGTCATGAGAGAATCAAAGAAATGATATTATGGATTGTTTCCATTATCCGGACAGTGGTCAGAAAACTTCCTGAGCACCTACTGTGCAATGTTCATTTGTAAACCACATTATGATCTTAAGGACAAAGAGCTGGCCGAGTTTAAAGTCAGGAACTATAAGCCTCTGGCATTAATATGAAGCATGAGCTAAGAACCCAATATGTGAGCAGAACAGGAAAGCTTTCCTCTTGCAAAAATATCTCAGGAAATATATTAATAGTTGCAAAATCCATTAAAATTAAATATAGGTAATTTGATTAATGTAGCTCTAAAACATTAACATAGAAAAAGAGAGAAAGAGCATCTTAAAATTTGGCCGTGGCTGACTTTAGGATTAGTGAGGAGGATTTGAAGGATGGAAAAAAAATGAGAATATGGTTGACCCTGCTCCCCGACTGAGGAATTGCTGCTATGAATTCTGAAACCCTGAGATTCCAAAGCTCATCCTGACTAACTCATATCTCCTCATTCCATTTTTACATGTTGTAAAGTGGTGTTGCTTATACCCCTGGAGTTTTAAGGAGTTCACACCAGTAGTTATTTTAGTTGGAGCATTCTGTAACCCTAATAGCCAGACATGCTTCCACAGGGCTAGACAAAAACATCTTAAGCTGCCAAATACCATGCTGCACTCAGAATTCGTTTATTCATTCAATTATTGATTGAGAATCTATGCCTGTCAGGTGATTGAGCTGGGACAAAATGATAAATCCAATAGTCATGGTTTTGCACTTGGCAGAAACAAGCATGTATGTACTGAAATTGCCAAAGAACTGTGGCAAGGTCAAAGGTGTTTGGATGTGAATTACCTGAGACCCTGAGAGAATGGAAGATGGTTCCTAGGTCAGGTTTATGGTGCCTAAATCTTTCTTTTCAATGAATTCTCAGCCTTCTTTTTCATAAGCTTCCTTCAGGCCACTCCACCTTTTCCCCAGATCTGCCTGGTTATCTCCCATCAGAGGATCTAATCATAGTCTCTACACAAGCTGAGATCCTATGATGGCATGACACAAGTTGCAATGGTTTTTCCTGTTTTCCTTTTTATTCTGGTAAAATATACTTAACATAAAATTTATCACCTCACTTATTATTAAAGTCTACAATTCAGTGGTACTAAGCACATACATATTGTTGTGTGGCCAACACCACCGTTCATTTCCAAAGCTTTTTCATCTGAAAAACTGAAACTGTATCTATTAAATTAAACTCCATGTCCACCCCACCCAACCCCCTTCCATCCCATGGAACTGCCATTCTTCTGTCTTGATGAATTTACTTTAGGTGTCTTCTGTAAGTGGAATCATACGATGTTTGTCTTTCTTTGAGTGACCTATCACTTAGCATGATGTCCTCGAGATTCATCCTTGTTGAACCAATGTTTTAAACAATTGAAGTGTTTCCAAGACTCCTGCCTCACACTATTGTTAGAAACCCTACAGGAAATGTGTGGTCCTCTCAATGTGGTCTTTGAGCGGCATTTAGTGAAGGGACTATTTACAAGGGTATGTGTGAAGTTTAAGGAAATCATGTCTAAGGGCTATAAAGTCCCAAGAGTTAGCAACAGTGGAGAGATGTGAGCTTTTTAAGATCTCAGGGGCCAAAGAAGATATTATGATTACTAGCACCTAAAGACAGGGCCGCCAGACAGAGATAAAGATTTCTGGGAGAGCACTGTGGCCCAGCACAGGTAGAGAGTGTAGATGCCTCATCCTCCTCCAGTCCCCAGTCTTTTGCCTAAACTTTGTACCATTCAACACAAGCAAGCACAGAGGGCAAGGCTGGCCTTCCGCAGCATGGTGCTGGTGGGAAGGGCTGGAGATGAGATCTGGAGGAGTGCAATGGTGCCTTCCCCCTGCACACACTCCTTTTGCAGGGAGCTAAGTGTGATGTGAATATGGGTGCAAAGCTGAAGCTGAGAACAGGCATTGGAGACTTGACATTTTCTGTGAGAAAGGCCAGGAAGAATCCTCAGGTAGATGTCTGAAGGGAATCCACTGCATGAAGAAATAATGTTCCTTTCTCAATGTCCCCAAAGACCTTTATTAAAGATATACTGTAGTGCTGAGTATAGTGGTACACCCCTGTAATCCTTGCACCATGGGAGGCTGAGGCAGGAGGATTACAAGTTTGAGACAAGCCTTGCAACTTAGTGACTTAGTGAGACTCTATCTCAAAATGTGTGTGTGTGTGTGTGTGCGTGTTCTAGCTATACTTTTGAACATACACTATGTTGAACATGGTTAGGAGTAATAAAGTCCAGTATTGATTGATGTGGTAGGCAAACTAATAGTTTCGCAAAGATGCCACATCCTAACCCTAGAATCTGTGACATTACGTGGCAGTGGGAACCAAGTTTGCAGATAGAGTTGACAGTCATCTTGTTGAAATAAGATTATCCTGGGTTATCTAGATCAGCCCTGTGTCATCACAAGGATCTTAGGTGGAGAAGAGAGAGGCAGGAGACTCTGAGTCAGAGGGCTGTGGCATGAAATTTGGCCCCTGAGCTGGAATATGGACCAGAGCTAGGGAAGGCCACAGTCTTTGGAAGCTGGAGCAGGAGTGCAGTCTTTCCACCATCTTGATTTTAGACCAGAGAGACTCTTGATAAACGGATTGTATTTTAACCCTGTATTGAAATGATTTGTTATAGCAGTCATAGAAAATTAATATATAAGGATTTTATGAATTATGGGCAAAGGATTAAAAATATGTGACTATTTATAATTACTTTAATAATGTATTTAGCTTAAACCTGCAAGCATTTCTGACAAGACCTTTAATTAAACTACTCAATTTCCTCATAGTAGCTGAATGGCATGTGGGCTAAAGTAGGGACCAGGCTTTGGTATTTGCTCGCAGCACCACAGTATTTATGATTCTTTTTTAGCTTCGTTCTCATGTATCTGCTCTAATACAATTCTTTGATCAATGGGACACCTGTAATTTTTACTTTGAATACCCTCTTCTTCCATCTTCTCTGAAGGACCAGTCCCTGTAGTCAATTTCTAAGCATCCGTCATCTGTTTTTAGAGCTCTCTGCACAGGTAGTTTAATGTTCAAATCCACTGAATGGTTTCTTGCTCCCATGGGACCTCAGGAGCTCTCTGGCATTAGGAGGTGCATGTCTTTGGTGGGAGCTGTTACTCTGCTAACAACATCAATACTGGACCCTTAGTTCCCAAAAAAGTTCTACCAGTGTTACATTAAAAAATACACAAAGCTCTGGAAAATAAAGTGTCCCTTTACTAAATGTCTTTGTGAACAGTTAGAAGGATCTTTATTTCTTCAGATGGTGATCCCTTTTAGGTATCTTTCTGGCAATGGACCACATCTACAGGAACAAGCCTTCCCATCTGGCAGGTGTTTCCAAAGCTGTAAGAGATACCTTCAGGCACAGTGGACAAGTGCATAATGCTCCACGCTCTATGGAGGGGAATTTGTTATGGATAAAACAACAGCAAGTGGATCTCATTGGCCTACAGTCAAGGTTTGCCTTTCTTTTTGATCCAGTATCTCAATTTCAATGAGTTTACTCTAAAGAGCTCCCCTCCCTTAATGTCAAACAATATCTGAAAAAGAGTATTGAGGGTATTGTTTGTAATATTGAAAATTCAGCCATATTCTTACCCTTAAGAGATTGGTTGGATCAGTTATATAACAGGCAAATAATAGGATACTAAATAGCCATAAAAACAAGGAAGGAGTTCTCTAGTGGTTAACATGGGAGGAATTCCCATACTATTAAGTAAACAAAGCAAGTTGACAAAACATAAAACATGCTATCACTGATGTAAATAATGTATGTGTGTGTGTGAGAGAGATAGAGATAGAGACATAGGGACAGAGAGACAGAGACAGAGAAGGTTCTTAAGAAACACATGAAAAATAAACCAGGAATGAAAATGACTTCCTGTTGGAGGCTGGTGCAAAAGAGTGGAAATAATAGGGGAGAAACTTCTCTGAGTATGTTTTATATGGGTTTGATTTTTGAGTTGTGTAAATGTTATATATATTTAAAATTAAATTAAAGTTTGTCTGGGGATTGAATCTAGTCCTTTTTAGGACTCTAGTTCTTTTAAACAATTTTTATTTTGAAACAGAGTCTCCTTAAGTTGCTAATTGCCTGGGCTGTTGTCAAACTTGTGATCCTTCTGTCTTGCCTCCAAGAGTACTGAGATTACAGGTGTGAAGTACTCTGGCTGGCTTTTTCAAAGAGAGTTTTTAAAAAATCCCACAAAGTGGAATGCAAAGCTACTCTACTTACTAAAAGTGCCTGGAAGCAATGTTACTTTAGGAACAGTGGTCACATCTTGTATTTGGATCTTTGTTTCTAAGTACCATTTTCCTTGGAAAGGAACATATTTTCTTGGATTGATTGGCTACTTCCAAATCAAATGCAATAGAAATACTCTACAATTTATTAGGAGCAACTTGTGCCAGAAAGCAAGAAAGTTCTTAAACACCAGTGATTAAGCTGGGCGTGGTGGTGCACACCTATAATTACAGCACTCTGGGAGACCAAAACAGAAGGACTGCTTGAGCACTATAGCAATTTAGGAAAGCTCTGTCTCAAAAAGCAAACAAACAAACAAAAAAACTGGAGATGTAGTTCACCATGAAGGCATTGGGTATGATCTCCACAACACACACACACACACACACACACACACACACACACACACACACACACAAACTCACGCACCCAAAACAGTGGGCAGGCTCAGCAACATAATTTACAGAGTCCAGTATGAAGTGAAATTGCAGGGTTCCTGTTAAAAAATGATGGAGAATATCAAGCTAATCACAGCAGAGCACTAAACTAAGCAGGAAGCTTTTATAAGCACAAAGTCTTGTGCATCTACATGAGTCACTGGCCCATGAAGGTGGTCCTGATAATGGGAGAAGTTTTAAAGGTTCAGATTGAAGGGGCTAATTCTGGGATGATTTGAACACTAGAAAAGAATAATAAAGAAAAAAGACTGTAAAAGAGTTAGTAAAAAAATCCATGAATTTATAGTGATATTGTATATGGTGATACTCTACTGCTATAGATACTGTCTAGTAATACTGTATAAAGATTTATAATGAGGAGAGGGAAAGACAAGATGGCTGATCAATGAGCAACAAAAAACAGAGCCTCCCGGGAGAAACAACTCATACGCCAGAATAAAACACCCTGGAGAGACCCAGACAGAGGGAGATGGATCCTCTTGACACAGGAAGAAAGTAAAACATAAAAAAGCTCGTCAAATATGTTGGGACTACAGCTGGAACAGCTGGACACAGTGTTTTTGCTGTGACCCAATTTTGCAGTGGACTGAATTTGCACCAGCCTGAATCTGCCATGGCCGGCAGAGCTGCCCAAACTTGTTCCCACCACGACTCATGGGAAGCAGAGCAGCACTGAAGTTGGGGGTCAGTGAGCTCAATAGAGAGTGGAGCTGGCAAAGGGACTTTCATTAATCTATGGTCAGTGCTGGGATTGGGACACCTCCCCCGCCACGGGAAGGGCGTGATCAAATGGGCGACATGTTGGAATCTGGCAGGAGGATCCTGAACTGGGAGCAACAGTGACTTCAGTTGGTTCCTCCCTCCCCAAAGCAGATTCATGGGATTTGCTTGGACTGGGCCATGCCCCTGGCTGGGACCCAATGAGCTGTCCCAAATTGATTCCCTGTGCCAGGCAAGCACTAACTGGGGGAAGGCCTCTGCAGTTTGGTTGGCCCGGTGGGGGGGGGGCAGGCTTAGGCAGCCATTGCTTGCACCTCAGTGATAAGAGCAGTCAGGAGAGGGGAGAGGACCCTCTCAAGCATGCTTCGGAGGAGGCATGGCCAACAGGAAAGGGGGTTGGGACCTACAATGTGACCTGTGTGGAGGAAGCCGGGACCATGACAGGAGAGAGAGGCAGGAAGAGGTCCCCAGCCCAGAACCCAGAGAGCCCTGATCCAGGAGAAGAAAAAACAAGGGAGACTGAAGGCAGCAAACATGCAACAGCAGGCATGGCTTCAATGGACATTAAAAGATATCTTTGGGACCTTGTAGATGAGCTCAAAACTGAAATATTAAATCAGGTAAAGCAAGATATGAGTAGAGTAATAAAAGCAATGCTCTCAGGGAGCATCTCTCAGGAAGATACAGACAGTAGAAGGGAAGAACACAAAAAAAGGAGAGAAACATTCGATAAAGAATATAAAGAAAATATAGAATACATGAAGCAGATTCAAAGAGACTACCAGGAAATTAAAAATTCCATTGAAAGCTGGCAAAACTCCTTAAAAGAAACTAAGGATAGACTATCAAAACTTGAAGACAAGTTTGCAATGTGTGATTATGAAAGGAAAGATCTCTTACAAACAACAAGGAAACAGGCAGTAACAATACAAAGGCTAGAAGATGACAAAAGAATCTACAATTTAAGAATAAGAAATGTGAAGGAAGAAGCAGGAATACATACAGGCGAATTACAAAGGCTATTCACAGAAATAATTAAGGAATACTTCCCAAGCATGGGAAAAGAAAATGACATTTTGTTATGTGAGGCATACAGAACCCCAGCCACCTACAACCAAAACAGATCTACACCCAGACATATAATAATCAAGATACCAGAAATTCAATATAAAAACAGAATATTAAAAGCCATCAGAGAAAAGAAACAGATTACCTATAAAGGTAAGCCCATCAGGATCACGGCTGACTTCTCGACACAGACCATCAGATCAAGAAGAGCTTGGAACAAAATATTCCAAGCCTTGAAAGAAAGTAACCTTCAGCCCAGATTGATGTACCCTGCAAAACTGTCACTAGAAATTAATGGAGAAACAAGATGCTTCCATGACAAAGAGGAACTGGGCGAGTTTGTGACCATCAATCCAACCCTACTGAGAATACTGAAGGACATTCTAGAGAGAGAGAGAGAAAAAAAAAATACCAGGATTTTAGGAACAGTGGCAGAAAGGCCTCAATGAGTGGGGCAGGCAGTAGAATGAAGGAGAAAAGTAGACAAACAGACAGAAAAATAGCATAGCAGAGATGAGGCAGAGAAGGTTGGCTATAATCTCTAACATAAATGGCCTTGATACACTATATTGTTAATAGTGCATCAGGATTTAAAAACCCACTTTACTCATACTACTCTGCTTAGATGTATTATATTCTGTTCCAGTCATTCTACCTGTATTAGATTTGAGGGTACAAACAGTAATTCCGAAAATAACAGGCTATAGTATGGTAATCATCCTTAATTTCCTATTAAGTCGATCTAAAGCTCTGTAAAACCTACACTGTTTTACCATAATTGATTGTAATCAAATCCGGTTTGTTAGGTCACTGTTTTGTATTGATAGATTTTATTCAAAGTTGTTATGATTGATAGTATCAAATCTGAGAGTATAGGCAACTGCACTGAAGATGACAAGATTCACTAGAATATCCACTCTGGTTTGATTATTACCTGCCTTTGAAGTTTTATATTGTCTACAATGTTTTATTTTTTACTAATATTGTTATGTACTGCTATACTCAATTATACTGCTATATTCATTTATGCCTGATGATATAGGCAATTCTATTGAAGATAATAAGAAACAATACAGCAATCATTGTAGATCACCTTGTATTGTGGTTTTATATGACTTTTTGGTTTCATGTTTTTATAGGAGTTTGTTGTTTTGTCTTGCTATGTTTTGCTTTTCCCTCTAATGCAGAAAGAATAGAAATACATGTAGAGACTCATGTATGCATAGCTGTTTACACTCTCATTGTTTGATGATCTATTTTGTATGCTTTAATTTTATAACTTGAACAACTATTTCTAAGAGGACAATATGTAATTTATCAACTAGTGATTTCTTATTGTTTATGTTTTCTCTGAAATTCTGTATTATCTCTACCCTTTACATGCTTTTTTCTCTTTAAATAAAAAAAAACTTTAAATGAGCAAAGAAAATATATTAAGAATTTATGGATGGATTTTATGCCATTTAGATTAAAATTCTGTTGCTGTTTTCAAAGAAGAACAAATAAAAGTTATTTAAAAGAAAAAAAAGATTTATAATGAGAGGAAGGAACATGTCTTTATGAATAATTCCTGCTAATAAATATAAATAGAATGATACAATTAGAAAAATGACTATTATTGTAGTCAGTGATAAAAGATGATAAAAACCACTGAGTCAAAGATTACGGGGGAACAGAACAGTCACATGATTTATAAAGTGATGAGTTATTAATTACAAATGGGATGCTGGGGATAGAGCTCAGTAATGCAGTGCCAGCCCAGCAAGCATGAGGTCCTGAGTTCAATTCCTGGTAAAAAAAAAAATTATGAATGGGAAAATATTATAATAGCAAGGTCTGGCAGAAACCATCTTAAACAAAGCTTAAACTTGGTGTAACCAATGACACAGTATGTCATCTTGTTCTACTTACTGTCACACAATGGAAAATACACCATGTAGGTATTTTGCCCAAAATGTTTCACTTGATTCTATTTATTCAGAAATAATCAGACAATTATGCATTCTGTATGGAAGGAAGGCATTCTGCAGTGTAACTGATCTAAACTCTTCAAAAATATCTGAAAGAAAACAAGAAAAACATCATGGATTCTTTTAGGTAAAAGTGTCTCATGAGACTTGAGAGCCTCATAGATTGTGTGACTCTTGATTGACCTTAGACTGTAAAACAGCTGGTACATCAGTAGCATTAACTTTATGACCCTGACTATGGGCCAGGTAGTGTGTGCACAGCTAACAGTGCGATGTGAAATTGGCTCCTGTCTCTGGTAAGGCTTAACAAGAAAGACTGAGACCGGGGCTCACGGCTCAGACAGACAAGAACTGAGATTTCCTCCATGTGCTGACATAGGCAGTTCAGCACTTGGCAGGTTCTTTAGGTTTTATTTGAAAACAAGAAGATATATTCACTCTATTCATGCTATACAGTAAAAACAAAATAACACAGGAGTCACTGTTTTAGGGTAAAATACCTTATGTCGAGGCTGTGCACCAAAACATTGTTATTTAATATGTGTATCTTGTTTTATAGATTATCTTATGTTTTATTTTATAGGTTAATATTCTGAAAATACAGGTAGTTTTTTTGTTTTTTGTTTAGAGATGAACCGTTACAGATGCACTTGCTTCTTGTGATTATGCTACAGTTTGTGTCTGATAAACATAGAATTTAAGATGATTCTGTTTCTCGTGATTATGAAAGAGAAAGAAAAGAAAGAAGAAGGAAAGGAAGGAAGGAAGAAAGAAGCAAAGTAGCGCAGCTAAAATGGCCTCTGTTATATTCTCGAGGGTTCCTAACGGAAGAAAACATCTCTTCTAGGGTTTCAGTGAGAACTGAATGATATCTCAAACTTGTTCTACCTCCCCTCACTATGTCTGCTCCGCTCTGCATGAGTGGAACATGTTCAGGCCATGACATGCTTCCTGAAACTTAGTGTCACAGAGCAGGTGCATCAGCCCAGTGGACAGTAGGGATATTTCCAGAAGTCAATCGTATACCAGGGTGGCTAGCAATAGCTAAGTACAGCAGTGACTGAAAACCACAGATATATCCCACCAAACCCAGGAAGATGCAACCACTCAGGTTCCCCTTAGTGGGAACTCCAAGTGCCACAGCCACCCAGTAGTGCAGGGGAAAATAGAGAGAGAGAGAGAGAGAGAGAGAGAGACAGACAGACAGACAGACAGACAGACAGACAGACAAACAGGACAGATCCATAAACACAAAGCCAAGTTCCCTCTCAGGGCTTTGTCAATCTCCAGTTTGGATGGGAGGTGGGACTCTATCAGCATCAAGGGAAATCTACCTCTGGCCATATGTTAAACAAAAAGGTGGAGGTAATGATCAGCCAATTGGAAACGTGGGTTTTAGAGGATGGTGGTGTAGAGATTAGTGAGTCATTTCATAAGAATTGTAGCATGTGAATGGATGAATTCTCCCAAATGAAAATGCTCAAAGGAAGAAGAAGCATGAGGACAGGATCTTGGGTAATGCCTATATTTAGTTGTGAGGAATAGATTTAGAAAATGGCTACAAAATTTTGGGTCAAGAAACTGATTAGAGAGCCATCTGTCGTGGTGGATGTCTGTAATCCCAGCACTGGGGAGGCTGAGGTAGGAGGATTGCTGTGAGTTCAAGGTCAGCGTGGGCTGCATAGTGAGTCTGAGGCTAACCTCAACTATGCAAGACTCTGTCCCAAAACCAAAAACAACAAAACAAAACAATGAAAAAAAATAAAACAACAAACAAAAACAAGTAAACCTGATTAAAGCCAGAATAGGAGGGATGTAAAGGATGAACACAGTTTGTTTTGTTTTTTGTCACTTAAAACTGAAAAATTTCTGATAATGCCTACATTTAAATATTCAAAACAAGTTATAAATTTATTCTTGTAGCTCTTATATAATTATAGAATCAAAACATATTAAGTACTAGAAAAATCTCAAATTCATAAGTTAGCATTCAGTGTGACAGATGGCATTTTTTTGCTAAAATGAAATCACTGCTTTTTGAAGTTAATAGTAGAAAAAGCTTCCTGATCTATGTGGTTAAGATTTCACTTGTTAATTTGGTTATTTTGATTTTAGGCATAATGTACATCATCATGCCCATCGTTACCATGTTTTTCTTTTTGAATGAAGTTGATTTTATATTCCTTTGTGTTTAGGACAGTCTAATAGAGGTCCCAAATATACCTTTTAAAAACATCTTTTAACAAATTTTATTCATTGATTGTTTACTGTGTCACAATGATCAGTTGTAAACTGGTGTGTGATTCCACCATGGGATCCTTATACTACATCTGCTCGAGGTGTAAATATGAGATCAAATTCCGGGACATGCTCTTCTGAGTTTTATATCCTTTTACCACCATGTATATTTTATGATTCAGTTCTCTCACCATTTTTCTTCAAACTACTGCAAGTCTTTCATCTCTGTTGTAAGCTTTCTTTTTTTCTTTCTTTCTCTCTCTCTTTTTTTAAACCAGAAATTGGCCTCAATACCTCACAGTAAGTTTTCAAATGACCCACAAATTGGTTTTTTTTTTTTTTTTGTCTTTTGGAGGCAGAGTCTCACTCTACAGTTCAGACTGACCTTGAGCTCACTTTGTAGTCCAAGCTTGTCTCAAACTCACAAGGATCCTCCTGTCTCAGCCTCCTGAGTGCTGGGATTACAGGCATGAGCCACCATGCCCAGCTTGATCTGCAAATTCTTAAAGGATAATGGAAAGAATTAAAAGTATATAAACAACTACAATTTGTGACAGAGGCTAAGAAGGGAGGAGAGGAGAGAAAAGAGAGATACATTAATTTGCCATTTCTCAAAATAAGCTGACCTTGTGGTCTTAAGAAAGAACTTTCTGGACTTTGTACAACTAACCCTGTTATAGGAGACAAGGTGCTGTGGTACAAAGAACAGAGGTTTTGAATTTAGATAGCTTGGAATTTGACTGATGCTCTTTCTTACTACCTTTGACATTGGAGAGTAATTTGTTCACTTGGCTTTCTCATCTATAGAGAAGTGTTACAATGATTAAGTAAGGTCATGTAGTTAAAATGCCCAAAACTGCCAGAGGTGGCACATGGCTGAATCCCAGAACTTGGGAGGCTGAGTCAGGAAGATAGCCTTGAGTTCTTGGATAATCTGGACTCCATAGTGAGATCCTGCTTCAAAAAACCAACCAACCAACCAACAAACAAACAAACAGCCCCCTCACAAAAGCCCCAAATTGTGATTGGTACACAATTAATGATCATCAGTGATAGTTATTGTCAGTTTTAGAAATGTAGGACTAGAATAAATGTGGACACAAAATCCTGATAGAATAGGCAAGTAAGGTTGCAGAGCCTTGAAAGATGTGACTAGAGGAAGATCATGTTGAATTGGATCAATGGAGCAAAGGGTGCAAATTAGACTTTGGCTTATTTGGATTCCATGCAGCCAGACCACTTCTTCTGAATGATTGGGACACAATTCTCAAAGTTTCACTGTACTGGCATCAAGATAATCCCTTGTACCCAGTATTGTTTATAACACTTATTTTTGCAAGTTTCATGATCAGTTTGAGGAGAGTTTTTGTTCCACAGTCAATTTCTGGAAATTAAAATGATTATTTATTCTATTTTTCTATTCTAATCATTTTGTCCTTTTTCCTTTTGATGTTCTAAAGGAACTAATTTCTGTTCTTTTTTGTCGTTGTCATTGTTGTTGTCATTTTGTTAGTCTGAAGAATTTTGTTCTAACCATGTTGAGGTTAAGAACAGAGGCTAAGTTCAGATAGATCTGGCTTTCGTCCTGGCTCTGTCACTTAACTATTACCTGTTCTGTCTTAGCACTGTTTTCCTCACCTGGAAGATGAGGAATAATGATGTCCCACCTCAACCAGCTTGTTATGGGGATTAAATAAGATAGTGATTATAAAGCCCTGAGACCATCATTATTAGGAGAAGTTGAGTATTCTTTGTTCTAAGGGCTTAAAAATAAAGTGTTGCAGGCTGGGGGTTTAGCTCAGTGGTACAAGTGCCTGTTTGGCAAACACAAGGTTGTGAGTTCAATCCCTGGTACCCGTCCCCCAAAAAAAAGAAAAAGAAAAAGAAATAAAGTGTTTCAGATTTCAGATTTTTTTAAAAATTTGGGATAGTTGCATGAATAAAATAAAATATCTTAGGAATGGGCCCAAGTCTCAACTCAAAATTCATGTTTCATACATAGGTTATACATGAAGCCTAATGTAATTTTTATATATATTTTAATAATTTTATGCAGGGAACAAAATATCATGATGTGGGGTCACTTGCAATGTCATATCAACATTTAGGATTTGGGGAGCTTTTGGAATTTGAAATAAGGATACTCAAACTCTATCAACAAAATTATTACCATTTTTAACATCTTCTCAATTCTTCCCACCTCCTATTAAGTGGATTTGTCTGAGATTAGCAAGTCTTTGGCATACAAAAAATTAAATAATTTTTTAAAAGTTAATTAATTAATATCCAATATTTGGAAAATATTAAAAGGTTAGCACTAGACTGAGTCTTAAATACATTCGTGAAAATTGGAGAGGAATTTTAAATTGTAAGCTTACTTTATTTAGCATGAGAAAATATTGAAATTCATAGGCATGAACCAAAAAAACCCTACTGTTAATAGACGAATTTTTGTCACTTCTTTTTTCCCAAAGAGCACAAATAAAGCACAAATGACTTCCTGAACTTTGTTACTAATGCATTCATGGAGGCAGCATGTTAGGAGTGCTGCTGTTAGGGAGAGGTTTGACCTAAACCCCTCTCTGTCCATTCTCTTGCTCTAACTTAGGTGGTTCGTACTTGAGGAAGAGAGGGTCATTGGAAGGATGTGTGGGGTACTGTTGTTGCATAAATGTTGTGAGTAGATGGAAGCCAGCTTGCAGGGTGACCCCAAGTGAGCCTCATTTGCTGATAGTCACACTCATGCAGCCCCTCCCAGGTATCTATGTGGGCAGTAAAATGCAGCAGAAATGAAAGTATAACCACTTTGAGATGAGGTTCTAGCCAGCATCTCAGCTTCTGTCCTGGTCTCTTGGTCACTTACTTTGCTTACTTGCTCTGTAGAAAACCTTGTCATTAAGTAAATCACAAGAGGCTCATGTGAACTGCAGTTTCCCTTAAACCAGTAAATCAAGCGAGTGATCTAGGAAGCAGATCCTCTGAACCCAGCTAAGTCTCAGATGGCTGCAGGCCCTGTGGATACTTTGGGTGCATCTTGTGAGTGACTGAACCTCACCCACTCCTCTAAGCTGCTCCCAGCTTCCTGACCACAGAAATTCTTAGATAATAAATATTTCTTGTTTAAGATGTTGAGTCTGGAATGATTTGTTATGCAGCAATGGATGACTAACACAGAGTGTGTTTTGCTATTAATAAACAGAGTCAAAGATGTCAAATGCCCTGCAGCTCAGTAAAGATTTTGCTCCTTCTTCAAGAACAAAAGGCTCTCCAAACATTGCCATAAACTCTCCCAGTTTGAAATATTTATGATTTTCTTTTGTGTCTTAAAATCAAAAGACAAAAAAGAAAAGGCAATCATTAATATATGTAGAAAATTTTGCAGCTTTTTAAAAAAATGCAGTCAGTCTATATGTAATGACACAAAATGAGCTCTGAAATATACTATAAAAGGAAAATCTAAATAATTAATAATATGAATGGTGTTATAGTTTGAATTAGACTGTTCCACAAAGGCTCATGTGTACCAAGAGGAAGCTTTAGGAGAGTGATCAGACACAGGACCCTAACCTGGTCAATGGATTAGTCCATTGGTTATAATGTTAAAGGGTAGGACCTGGTTGGAAGTAGGTCACAGAAAATGGAGGCTGGACAGGTGTATTCTTCTCCCAGGCCACCTTCTACTCTCTCTGGCTCTTCTTGTACTCTCTGCTTCCTGATTTCCATAAGATGAGCAGCTTTTCTCCACCATGTGACCCTGCCATGATGTTTCTGTCTTGTAGTCAGTTGACCATATACTGAAACCCCTGGAACTGGAAATCAAAATAAACTCTTTCCTCTGTTAAGTTGGGGTTTGTCAGATATTTTGGTCATAGTAATGACAGCTTCCTAATATGAATGGCAAGCCAGATAAGTTTTTAAAAACAATATGTAAGGGCATATATAAATGTACAGAAATAGATATGAAATTATTCATCTCAAACTCTTACCAAGGGATTATTAAGTGGAAAGAAGCTGTACATAGTAGAGTTTTGGCTTTTGTGAATATGCTTAACTCTCAGATCCTCAGGCCTGAATATGCCTGAATCTTTGCTCCTTGGTCCAGTGAGCTTCGGTGTCAAAAAGGACCCACCAGCAACTGATCTGGAGCATACACAATCTGCTCCAACTTCAGAGAGGGAATCAGGGGCACCTGAACCTACAAAGTCCTGAAGATGTTCAATTTACCTTTGGTTTTTGTGAAATTGGATTTGTGCTTTGGTGTGCTACACATCATCACTCTCAGTTTAAAAGTAGAGTCCAAGATTTCAAGAATAGGATTGATTTAACTGGAATACATCTATTCCCTACTGGGGACATAGCTTCCCTTATTCATTAGCTGCATTTTTACCTGAGGTCTCATCAGATAAAGCAAGACAAGAGGCTTCATTCATTATTGACCAACAAAAGCTTGGAGTTAAGTACCCAAGCTCTAAAAACATAGCAACAGTGGAGATGAAAATGAGAATAATAAATGTAACTAAGGAAAATTAAAGTTTTGATTTATGTGTGAAGGTATGCATGAAATAGTGTAGCCATCTTGGCAAACAATAAATAAGACCCAAAGGTGGGAGGGGGAGAGAATATTTTAAACACTTAGTTGATTACTTGTTTGTAATATTTGTAAAAAATAAAATTTTATTTATTTCGAGTTATATGTAAACTCAAACTATTCCCAGGATGCCCTTTTACTTTGCATTTGTACAAACAACACTTGTTCAAGATTAGTAGAACCTAACACATTGCTTTCTCCCCACAGCCCACAAACATCTGATTTAGGACAGGAAATGTACATTCAGTGAGTATGTAGAACATACAATGCATAAAATAATGGAAAAATCTTACTATTTTTCTTCTGTGCAGAATTAAATCACCAGAAGGAAGTCAAGGAAGTTATACATCTAAACTTGTTTTTGGCCAAACAATTCTTAAATCCTTGGTGGTTGTTGATGGAATTATTTTGGCTCTTAAATTCTATGAATTTACTTATTTCTCACTTAATTAATTTTTAATGTTTTCAAATTCTGTCTTAGTTATTTTTCTCTTGCTTCTGAGACAAAATACCCAACATCCAATGTTAAAAGAGGAAAGGTTTCTGTTTGTTTGTTTTTTAGCTCATTTTGTAGAGGTTTCAGTACATAATTGGCTGGTTCCTAGGCAGGGTGGCACATGGCAGGAGGGCAACAGTTCATGGCAGCTGAAGACAGCAAAAGCAGTTAGAGAGAGGGAGAAAGAGGGGCAGGGAAGCCTCTTTCTGCCTTTTTTATATTGTCCATACTGCTGGGATTAGAGTGGTGCCAGTCCTATCAGCGGACTGATCTAGCAATCACCCAGCCTTAATCCCAGCATCCTTAATCTCAGTTTTGCACACTCTAGATTCAGCCACCTCCAAAAAGCCCTCCCCACAAATGACATGAGGCTTTGGGGGAACATCTAGACACAAACTATAATGTATTTCTATAAAAAATAGGATACAGTGCCTTTATATAGATTTTAAATCTATCCTACTTTTTCTTTTTAAGAAAAAATAGGGACTACCTCACAGATTTGCATGTCTTCTTTGCACAAGGGCCATGATAATCTTCTCTGTGTCATTCCAATTTTAGTACATGTCCTGCTGAAATGAGCACTATCCTACTGTTTATTAAAATTAGTGAAAAATATGTTTTGTATCATTTATTTAAACCTTTGTTTGGCTCCTATTTTATACATGTTTTTAAATTTTTATTTAGGAAATTTCTATCCAACTAAGTCAAGGCAGAGAATCAATCTTTTGTTTCCCTTATGTTTTTGACATGTCACTGAAATTTTACTTCACCTGAGTGAATTTTACTTAACTTTCTCATCTTTAAGATAAAATCATTTATTACAGTAGTCATATATGTACTATAAATACATTACTCTATACACACAGGTATGCCACACTGTATATAAAGTGATAGAAAAGTACTAGCTACTTTCCTAAGTCAGTTTATGAGGCTGAATTTTTTTCATAAAAATGGAATAGGATCAATTTTTACATATATCAACAGTAATCACAAAAGTGAGTATGTCAAACAACTCATTGGATATATGCTTCTCAAACAATGAGTAGAGATGAGATACAAGAAATTTGGGAGTTATCAGCCTGTCCGTGAGCTGTGAAGCCAAAAATGTGG
Source organism: Hydrochoerus hydrochaeris (assembly GCA_004027455.1). Classification (NCBI taxonomy): domain Eukaryota; kingdom Metazoa; phylum Chordata; class Mammalia; order Rodentia; family Hydrochaeridae; genus Hydrochoerus; species Hydrochoerus hydrochaeris. Next base: position 14,727 of record PVLA01006162.1, on the reverse strand, counting down.
ACTGAGTCACATTAAACAACATAGAAAACTAGATGGAAGAACACAACCTGGGACTCAACCCAAGATAATTCTACCTATGTAAAGTGGGGAAAAGTGGTCTGAGGGTGTTTGAAGACTCTCTGCAGGCTATGCAAGTGTGGATGTTTTAAGGGAATCCATTTCTAGATCCTCTGTGTCTGCTTCAATTTTCCCTTTGTTTAATATTTTCCCATTTTGCATCGCATGTGTAATGATAAGTTTTCTTTTACTCAGACTACATTTTTCCATTCTTTCCTATTCATCACCACTCCACTCCCATCTCTTCTAAGGCTCCTTCTGGATACATGGCTGCTCAGCTGTTGAGATTTCCTGGCCCAATGCACTGCTTGTTTACCTGGTTTGCTTTTACATCCATTCCAGAGTCCTCTCCCCTTTGCTCTATAAATACAGGGGGTTGAGTTTTCCCGGTGTCTTAGCTGTTGATCTTCTGGTAGAATAAGAGCAGGTATTTCCCTCACCCCTTCTCTGAGCTGTGTTTTTTCCAGCTCCAGATTGTGACCCATAGTCCCCACTAATGGTTCCATTCTCCAATGGGAAAGTCCACTGAGATAGAAACTTCTAGAATTTGGTGACACATCTGTTTCCTTTTGTTCACTTTCCATCCCTAGCTTGGTAAAGATATACTATTGGTAATGTTAGGGATATTTCACTCCTGCTTGGCCTCTAAGCTACTTCATTACCTGGGTAGCCAGTGCCTTGTATTAAATTATCTTTTGCAATATCTAGAATGGGCTCTGTTTTCTGACTAGATCCTGACTGACACACTTTGGATTCTGCAGAATGGAACTCCCCAAGGGAAATATTTCTAATTGACTGTGTTTATCACAACTTGTTGCTGGAACAAAATCTCCAATACTAGTGGCTTAAGGGAGGAGAATTTTATTTTGGCTCATGTTTTAGAAGTTTCAGTCCTTGCTTGATTGGTGGGCTTCAGGAAGAAGTGACACAGTAGAAGGACCTGGGCAGAGGAAAGCTGTTCAGTCATGACAGACAGGGAACAGGGGAAGTCAAGGGAAAGACTGGGAGGAAGACATATTTTTCTAGGTTATCCATCTCTCCTGACTAAACTGTACATAACAGTGAGTTAGCTATAATGCCCCATAATCCAATCACCATTCAAACACGTAACTATTATGCCACGTTACCACCCACCTTCCCCAAGTCCCACCGGTGAGTGCATGAGGCTTTGGGGGGGTTTATCTATATATAACCCATAATGGAATATAGGTACCCTTCTCTTCCTGAGTACATGCCTGTCTGTGATGGGCTAGGGACAGGAGATAGTATCTCTATTCTTTATCCTGTTCCAGTTATTTTCTCCTACAGCTTCCAAAAGAAAAGCATTCCCTTCACGGTGCCATGTTGCATTATCCCAGAGGAAGACCCTCTGGTATTTCAGAGGAACAACTGCAAATACCGTCTGTTCTGAGATAGCTACTGACTCCGGGACTAAGTAACAGACCCTCTGCCAGCCAAGTGGCCTTCAACCCTGTGGTCAACCAAATCAGCATAGGACGTCACTGGACCATCAGTTGTTAAATCCTACCAGCAGTTTGTGGTTCAACAGTACTTTGTGATTTTTTTTGATATAATTCAAAAAGAGTTCAAATAATTGAGAAACACTGCCATAAAAATAAAACAAGACAAAACAAACACAGCTTCTTTTCTCACTTGACTATTTGTATAAATTTATAAGGTTTCTCAGAGTTTATATATGTAAAAATGAAAAATAGGAATAGGACTAATGCTCAATCCTGTCACATTCCAACAACAAAAAAATACCAACAGATGACTAAACTAGTGAGAAAAGGTAAGTATGGATATACATATAGATCTAATTACATTTCTATTTACCTCTAGCCACATAAATTAAAAGACACATTTCCAAAATTAGAGTCTTGCTATGTAGTTCAGGTTAGTCTTGAACTCACTATGTAATTCAGGCTGACCTTGAACTCAGTGATCTTCCTGCTTCAGCCTCCTGAGTGCTAACAATTAGAGGTGCATACCACTAGGTCTGGAAAATTTTTATTTCTTAATGGCACATTTATAGTGACAGAAAACAAATCAGTACTTGCCTTTGAGACTAGGTCTGTGGATTGCCTGCAGAAGCAAGAGAAAACTTGGGGTCAAGGAAATGTTTTGTGTTGATCTTGATTGTAGTGTTGTTGGTATATAATAGAACACAATTATCCAAACTCACCAACATGCACACTTAAAATTGTTAAACTTTAGCATGTAAATTATAATAAAGTTGATGTAAAGCTTTGCTGTTCTATTTAATAATTATGTATCAAATTTAGAATTATAAATATATTTTATGCACTGCATACTAATAATCACTATAATAAAAATACAAGTCTAAAGAAATCTTTAACATTTAGAGGCTTATAACTATGGGAAACCAAGCAAATTTTAGTGATTTTTCCCAGAGAAGTAAGATGGTGATCAATAAAAGACTGAAAACTACAAAATAAATACATTATAGTTACATTTTGTGGGAAAGAAAATATATCAAAGGGGAAAATGAGCCTGATGAGATAACAACTGTCAGAAAAAAGAGCTTGTTGAAGTATTTTTTAAATACAGATAATAGTATGATATAATAAACCACCATGTGTTTTTTAAAGATTCCATTAGATTTGTTTAAAAGAATGGTATAATGGTAGTATTTTAAAATACTGATACTTTGAATATACTATAAATTCATTTTTGGAACTACTTAAAATAAAAAAATTAGATATCCCCTTAAACATATACAAGGAGAGTAAATAGTTTTTCAAAATACTTCTAGGACTAAAGAGGAAAAGCACACCATTGATTTAGGGATAGGCAAAACAAAGAGAACTGAGAAATAACCAAGGGAATGAAAGAAACTTAATGCAGAATATTCATAAAATTCAAAGGAAGAGAGACTTGCAAGAAGGGGATATGGTAAGCCTCAGAAAGATACAGAAAGATTATTTTTAGAAAGGGCCACATGCACTCTGATGAGGCTTTTATTTTTGGATAAATGTATCAGTGAGAGATGTTTTAACCTTTTCCCAGTTCAAGCACAGATTTTGAATTTAGAGATCAAGGATGTTTCACTCCCTGGGAGCGAAGAACTGAGTTTTTTGAGAGCAGAGGAAGAGCTTTAAGGGGACTCCAAAATTGGAAGTGCAGTAGTTAGCAAGGAGTCCTAAAGGGCAGGTAAATAAATTGAGGCTGGTGTATTATTCCCTTTACCCATGGCTAGGTGGCAAGTGTGGTGTCTATCCAGCAAAGAAATCTAGCACAACAGTGTCAGGCTTAAAATGGAATCAGGGAAACTTGTAGCCTCCAAAGGAAACATAGGATGGACAAAAAACATGTCACTCCAGACTTTCACAGATGCCACCCCAGTGTTCCGTGCTGTCTACAACCTTGAACTTTGTGAGACCAAGGACATGGGAAATGAAGCCCAATAATGGTTGAATTTAGACTTCTTCTATTTCCGCTAGGGAAGAGAATACAGAAACAGATGGATTTGTGGAGAAAATATAAAAATGTAATGTTTCTTAAAATGTATATTGTTGCATATTAAAAGCTGCTCCATAAGGACTGAAAAGTGTTTGGTTGGACTTAACAGCTGTGAGGTCATAGCTGGTTCTGGCGGAGCATGAGGAGAAGGAAGAATGCCTCGCACATGAGGAACTGGAGAAAAAACATGTAAACTGCTATTTCAGGACACTTGACCATGAATAGAAAGTGATCTGGATAGAGAAGGAAACATTCAGGTGGGCCATCATACAGCAGCTTGCAACACATGCCCTTAACGATGACTACTTTCTGGTCTGACATTTCTGAGCATCTCTATAGTTTCCCCATAATTTATAAAAGTAATTGTAAGGTAAGACAGGCTGCAACTGTAGATGAACCCCTTAATCGCTGTCATTTTACACCAAATGCAAAAGCATTTTTCTCAGATGTAAAATTCAATGGTTATTCCTACTCAGTGGTCATGTTCCCCAGCAGACATGCATGGACCCAAGCTCCTTCTATCCATGCCATCTTCCAGGCTCAGCTTCCAAAGTTCTGCACAGTCAAAGATAAGTGTTTTGGGGAGGTTAGTGTAGGCAAGAGCTGGAAATGGTGTGCATCACTTCTGCTCATTTAGAGCCAACTCAGTCACAGTGGCTACATACAACTGCAGAGGCTAGAAATGTAATGCAAATCTGTGCCTAAGGGAGACAGGAGATGGACTTGATGAATGCATAGTTCGTCTCTAAAATTATTCTACCTACTCATTACTGTGACCCAGTATGTATGCTATATATTAGTGCGTCAGGACCCTCTCCCTCCATTTGGACTGCTATCTTGACTATTTTATTACTCAGTTTCCTGTTCTTACCTACTTACTGCCTGATGCATTTCTTGTAGACTGTAGAGAATCATTTCTGCTTAAAAAGTAAGTCACGTGCCCCCTAAATTCTTAGCTATGGAGGCATCATAGTGGGGAGGAGTCAGAGGTGTGGCAGGCAGCATGATAAGTCTACCATGAAATGTTTTCCCTTGAGATTCTCCACTGTGATGACTGTGGCTCTTAAGGCTTTCTCTGTTAGTAATCTACACTCAATTAAACAAAACCCCTTTTCACACAGCAGAGAAAGAGTGGAATTTCCAAAAGGACTTCCTAAACTTTAAAGAAAGACGAATGGAAATTAACAGGGGTATTTTGTGTAAAACAGAGGCTACAGGATTATCCCCCATTCACTGTCTCCTTTTCAAGTGTTGTTCTTTGTGACCAGCATGTGGACTCTTAGGTTTGGCCTGACTTGAGTCAATCTCTGGACTTTGATATCTGACTCTTGTTCTCAGTGCTGAATCAGCTTGGCTTACTGCTGAACTATCCTGTGGCTTTCGTGCCCTTAGTTTGGGAATGCACTTGGCTTTGGTTTTTGGTGTGTTTCTGGGTGCATGTATGATTGTAATGGTTTCAATATGGACCACTAAGTCTGCACAACAGCTGAACTTCTCAGGTGTCTTAGTCTTCCTTGTCCTACTCCAGTTCATTTGTCTGATGCATAACTATAATGCCACAGCACAAACTAAGCCCCAGTGCCCTCGCCTGTACTTTCAGTTTCTGACAGACCTAGTTCTTTGGGTAATTAGTAGACCAGTGACTGACCTCAACCTTCAAGTGAGCTTAGACTCTCCATAACACAAATATGGAATTATGCAACATTTATACAGCACACAAAATTTTTGCTTACCCTAGGATTTAGTAATACCACAAGAGACCCAGAAAAGTCCAAGAAAAACTATCTTAATAAAAAGGAGAATCAAATAATACATGGGTGTTCAAGAACAATGGTGCTTATGGATGAATGTGTGTGTTTCTCTCCAGATTCATTTGTTGGGGCTGTAGCCCCCAAGGTGATGGTAGTAGCAGATAAGAACTTCAGGAGGTCATTAAATCAGAATGTAACCCTCATGAGTGGAATTAATATCCTAATGAAAAGGACCCCTCAGAGTTCTTTCTGATTTAAAAAAAATTTTTTTTTTGCCTTGTGAAGACACATCAAGAGATGCTCCTGTCTGCAACCTGGAAAAGGGCCTGCCTCAGAACCCAAGATGGAGCCCTGATCTTGCTCATAGTCTCCAAATTGTGAGAAATAAATTCCTACTGTTCATATCACCCGGTCTGTGGTGATACAGTGGCCCAAACTGACTAAAACAGGCAGGGTGATTCTGAACGTAGATGAACAGTTGTTGGTCAGACTGCCTCTGGTTCATTTCTCACGGATTCTTAATTGGGCCCTAGAAAAAGAGATTCTAATTTTAAAAACATCAGTAAAAGAAAGATTTTTACAAAATCACTGTGGCCATTGAGAGTCCAGATGACATTCCAGGGTCAGACATGACTATAGGGAGTTAGTTTGGCGAGTGGAACCCCAGAAGGTAAATGGTGGTTGCTAGGCTACAGCTGAGAGATGGGAGAGTGGGTATGAATCTGAGAAAGGATGAAATTTCTACAATTCTGAGTAACACAGTTTGTGGAAATAAAGTTTGCACAAGTACTAGTACACAGCACACTTGTCATACATGCACACAGGAATTCTGTTTTTGAGAAATGAGGCAGAAGAATGCTATTATAGATTTTTTTTCTTAGCATTACCCAAACCATAACAGAATCCTGATGCATCATCAGAAGATTTTATCTTAGTTTAAGCAAGATGACAACATTAAAAGTAACCAGGTAACCAGAAACTTGAATTAGATTATAATCAAGATGTGTGCTTTTCTTGCAGAAAATACTTCTCTATTGTTTACAAACATTTAATAAGTAACCTAAATGCATATAGGCCTTGACCTGTGAAAGGGAAGTGGGGAGGAGGGAGAGGAGGGGAGGGAGAGAGAGAGAGAGAGAGAGAGAGAGAGAGAGAGAGAGAGAGAGAGATTTTCATTAGTCTCCTGAGATAGCTTGGTTAATGCATACAAGGTCCTCGGTTCAATCATTAGCACCCTAAAAAGGAAAATCTCCCAAGAAATATGAAAAAAATCAGATAATATCTGTATATGTTTTCAAAAAATCATCTTCTTTGTAAGAACTCATAATGAAAAATAAGTTTTCTGATCCTTTTCTCCTCTCCTCGATTTTGTTCTCTGAAGGTAAGTATCTTCGACTGTTTTGGATGTTTTTTTTCCCCTAAACTCTAAATGGCTGTTTCCTGGCTGATGAACTTTGAACTCTAGGCATTAACTTCCTTATATGATAACCAAGCTAAGAGTAACATCCTCTTTCATTCATCTTTCTAGTATAAAGTTCTCAGTTTTCCTCTTAGTTTCCATTTCCAACTGAAAAAGTATACTAAAATCTCCTTTTTTTATTTCACAGAAACAATCTTTCAGTCTCTCACTGTGGCAGATGAAAATATTGCCTCTTGTCATTTTTCTTTTCTTTCTTTTTTTTTGGGGGGGAAGGTACCAGGAATCGAACTCATGACCTTGCACTTGCCAGGCAGGTGTTAGTGCCACTGAGCTATATCCTGGGCCCCTTTGTCCTTTTTCTAATCACTAACCTTATCTTCTTTAACTGTATATCAGCTGCATCTTTTTTTTTTTTTTTGCATTATGAATGCTAATTTTTAAATTCTGGCAAAGTTAACTTTTTAATGATTTCTCTGTAGATTGGAAAAGTTGATAATATGCAGTACATTTTTTGCTGCACAGAATTTGAAAGTTTTTTCAATATTATCACATTTTCCACCTAAATCAGAGCTTTTCTACTATTACTGAAATTGGAAAGTGCAAATCCTTATCCTCCTAGTTTCCCTTTGCTGATATTGGGTAAGTACATAATTTAGGACTGAACTTAAGAATCACTATAATGTTTTAAAATGGAAACAGCAAGTGCAAAAGATAAGGGATAGTGAGAATTTCTGGGGCAGTTGTGATAGTTGTAACAACTGCCCCAGTTTAGGAAAAGGGGCTCATCATGCCAGTAGCAGCAGCCAGCCTCCAATGTCTGTGACGAATAACACAAAGGATGTCATCCACTGCATAAAAATGGTAGCAATTGTAGTATCCTCCTTGGACAACTTCGCTGTGGTTGTGATCCCCACTGGGTAAATTTTGAACCTCCAAAAGTTCTTAGAGTCACCCTATTTTTATTTTTTTTATTAAAAAAAATGAAACAGAAAGAGGTTAGAAATAATACATAATAAAAAATAAGAAATCACTAGTTGATAATTACATATTTTCCTCTTAAAAGTAGTTGTTCAAGTTACAAAAGTAAAGCATACAAAGTGGACATTTTAACAGTGAGACTGCAATCAGTTCTGTTCATCTATCCAACAAAAACTTAGTAATATGGTTATCAATCCTACACATTTAAACAGACATGTAGTTATATCCTTTAGAATACTTTCTTTTCCTCTCTCTTTTTTTACAATAACTATAATCAATTCTCGTAAACTGTTTAGAAGTTCTACACATGTATAAGTCTCTACATGTATACCTATCTTTTCTGTATTAGAGGGATAAACAAATCAAAACAAGTCAACAAAACAAATTCCTAGAAAAACATGAAATGAAAAGGACATATAAAACCACAATACTAGGTGATCTATGGTAGTTACTATGATGTCTTTTGTTATTTTCAATAAAATTATATCATTAGGCATAGTATAATTAAACATAACAGTACATAGCAATATTAATAAATCCAAGCATTGGGGACATTATAGGACTTCAAAGGCAGTTAATAATCAAACCAGAATGGGTATCCTATTGAATCTTGTCATCTTCAGAGTAGTTGCTTCTACTCTCAGACTTGATACTATCAAGCATACCAGATTCAAATAAAACCAGTCAAGACAAAACAGTGATATAGCTAATCTTCTCTGTCTCATCTCTGCTATGCTATTTTTCTGTCGTTGTTTATTTTTCTCCTTCATTCCACTGTCTGCCCCTTTCATTGAGGCCTTTCTGCCATGGTTCCTGGAATCCTGGTGATTTTCTTCTCTCTCTCTAGAATGTCCTTCAGTATTCTTTGCAGGGTTGGATTGGTGGTCACGAACTCCCCCAGTTCCTCTTTGTCGTGGAAATATCTTGTCTCTCCATTAATTTTAAGAGAGTTTTGCAGGGTACATCATTCTGGGTTGGTTCTTTTCTTTCAGGGCTTGGAATATTTCACTCCAACTTCTTCTTGATTTGATAGTTTGCTTCGAGAAGTCCGCTGTGATTTTTGATGAGTTTTTCTTTACAGGTAATTTGTTTCTTTTCTCTGACTGCTTTTAATATTCTGTTCTTGCGATGGATTTCTGGGATCCTGATTATTATATGGGTGTAGATCTGTTCTGGTTGTAGGTGGCTGGAGTTCTGTATGCCTCATATATCTGAACATCACTTCTGTTTCCTATGTCTGGGAAGTTTTCCTTAATTATTTCTGTGAATAGCATTTTTATTTCATTTGTATTTGTCCCTGCTTCTTCATTCACATTTTTTATTCTTAAGTTATAAATCTCTTGTCATCTTCTAGCCTTTGTATTGTTACTGCCTGTTTCCTTGTTATTTTTAAGAGATCCTTTCTTGATCATACATTGCAAATCTATCTTTAAGTTTTGAAAGTCTGTCTTTAGTTTCTGTCAAGAAGTTTTGCCAGGTTTCAATGGAGTTTTTAATTTCCTGATATTCTCTTTGGATCTGTTTCATGTATTCTAGATTTTGCTTATATTCTTTATCAAAGGCTTCTCTCCTTTCTCTGGGTTCCTCCACTCTTCCATTTGTGTCTTCTTGAGGAGTTCCCAGCATTTCTTTTATTAATTCTTCTTATATCTTGCTTCACCTGAGTTAGAATTTCAGATTTAAATTCATTGATGTGGTCATAGAAGTATTTCTTTATTTCCGATGAGGCTGTGTCTGATATTGCATGTTTGCTGCCCTCAATCTCGTCTGTATTCACCTCTCCTGGACTTATTTTCCCTGGGTCAGCAGTTGGAGGCTTTTTGTTGTTTCTTTGTCATGTCATGTTTCTGGTTTCTTTCAAAAGGTGAATGGTGGAGGTCTCAGGACTTTTTCATATTGCTTATAGTTTTTCTGAAGCATACTGGCTAAGGGAGTGCTGCTCTCTCCAGTTTTCTGTTGATCTTTGAGGTGCACGCAGTGGTGATGTGAGCTGGCCCCTCCCCTCTAAGCCAGTCAACCAGTGAGTGTCTTCAGCACGTTAGTGTGTACCCTGCAGATGTCACAGGTTTGGGACAGCCTCATCCCTGGCTATTGGATCCTGACCAGGGGTATGGCCCAGGCCAAGCAGATCCCGCCAATCTGCTTTGGGCCAGGAGCCACTGACTGACACTGCTTCAGTTGTCAATTCAAGGCTGTCCTGCCCAACTCCAATATGTTGTCTAGCTGGTCACCCCACTCTGGGGAACACAGTTCTTAGCACTCACCAAATCTGTGCAGCTTGGTTTGCCAGTTCCTCTCCCTGTTGCAGTGCCTCCTCCTGCCAAGGGTCTCAGGCTTACCAATCCCTGCTCTTGGCAGGGCCATGACCTCAGCTTGATCGTGAGTCGCCTGACTCTAAGACGCGCCCAGTACAGCAACAGGGGCGTGCCTAGCTCAAGCCCTCCATCCATGCTTCTTCTTTTTTTATTTTCTTTTTCTTTTTTCCTCAGTTTCTTCCTGGGTCGTGAGAAGTCCTCTTTTCATCTGGTCTTCTCCATGGTGTTAAATTCTAGCATCTGAGTTGTTTTTTCTCAGAGAGGCTCCCTATTGTGCTACCTATCAATCCGCCATCTTTTTCTTCTCCCATCCATATTTTTAAATAAATGCACTTTCTGCTCAAACCAGTGAGGGTTGATTTTTACTATTCACAATTAAGAGTCTTGATTAATATATAAGTGAAGAATTATATGATTGTGTAAATGTTGTTCACTGTTGTGTCATAGTCTTGTCTTTATGGATTTAATGTCATATAACTATGTCATTTTGCAAAATAAAGCTCTAAACATCAAATTCAAATACATTTTTTCTTGTATTCTAGAAATTACCTTTAATATATATTCAAGTTTGTCTATTTGTCCCACTATATCTTCACTATTGTTTTTGTTTTTGTTGTTGTTGTTGTCATTGTTGTTGTTGTTTTTGGTACCAGGAATCAAACTCATGACCTCTGACTTACCAGGCAGGTATTTGTGCCACTGAGCTAAATCCCCAATCCTATCTTCACTATTGTTAAGGACTCTTCCTCTGGGAACTCACTCTTCCTACTCCATTATGGGCTGTTTGCTTTCTGAATCTGCTAAACATCTCCTATCCTACATATTCCTTTCATTGCTCTCCTGACTTGGATTCACTATTTCTAGCCCTTACATTTTCCTGCAATTAATTTTCTAATAGAAGATATATGGGAAAAAGTCTTTATTTTCAACCTATGTTTGATTGTTTATGTATAGAAATCTAGAATAGGGTAGATATTCACAAATCCATTTTCTTCTCTTCCTGAGCTTATAGTTAAAATATATTTCCCAACCTCCTGGACAGTGAAGGATGGATTTCTGAGTGAATTTTTGCTAATGAAATGTAGTAAGATCCACTTCTAGGCCTGATCTACAGGTACTTCCCAGAAACAACTCTCTATTTTCTTTTCTTTATTGCTGTCAGGCTTGATTCAAAAGAGTATGGTAACCTTAGATTCTGGAGAGATCAGAGGAGCCATCAGTGGATGCACCTATGTATTTTTCCAGCAGCCAATCAGTTTTCATTCTTAGATTCTGTTTACACAAGAAACAAACCCAATATTTTTGAAGCAGGCAGTATTGTGTACTCATAGGTCATTTCAATTTATTGAGAAAAATAATGATCATCTCTAAGAATTTAAAAGTTGTTATGCCACAACTTTTAGAAAGTAAAACTTCAGAAAGTAACCTTTCTAACCATGATGGAATGAACCTAGACCTTAATAACAGAGAGCAAGCTGGAAAATCCATGAATATGTGAAAATTAAACCATGCACTCCTGAACAACCAGTGGGTAAAAGAAGAAATAAAAGAAATGAAAAAATGTCTTGAGACAAATTAATAAGAAAGTAACACAACAAAATTTAAGGGATACTGTAAAGAGGTACTAAGAGAGAAATTTATATCTGTAAACACTTACATTAAAAAAATAGATCTCAAATCAACAACTTGAATTTATACCTTAAGAAACTATAAAAGAAGAACAAACTAAACTCAAGGCTAGCAGAAGAATGGAAATAATAAAGATTAAAGTGGAGGTAAATACAGAATAAAAATAATAGATAATATCAACAAAACCAAGAGTTGGTTCTTTGTTTTTTTGGGGGGAGTTGTTTGTTTGTTTTACAATTTTGGAATGTTTATTTTTTGTGAGGTGGATGTTAACAAATCTATGTAAGCTCAGGATCCCAACTAAGTCTTTTCATTTGAAAGCCTTTGCAGCTTAGTTGTACATCATGTAGCTGGGATAGCGCTGAATTCGGCATAAAACTTAATGACTTATTTACAGCTTCCAAGAAATCCTTCTCAGTGGCGATCTTTCCCCGTGCCTGGATTGCAAACACATCAGCTTCTGTGCAGACACTTCTAATTTCGGCACCAGTGCTATTTGGACACAGTTGTGCTAACAATTCAAATCAGATATATCTTTCAACACTCATTGAATGGGCATGAATCTTAAAGATGTGAATCTAAATCAGGCAAGCTGAATTCAAGCTTTCTAATCCCATCTCCCTGGCCTCATCAGTACTGGATCCAAAGTATCAGGTCAGTTGAGTGGCTATCTGCACCTTCATGTTCCAGCAAGGGTCACAGCCATCCAGTTGATTGATCACTTCCAACACTATTCTCTGCACTTTATTGTTACCTACAGCACCATCATCAAACCGGGCCCCTCCAGTGGCAACAATTTCATCAAAGAAGACAAGGCAGACTTTTTCTGTTCTGGTCATTTCAGAGAGCTCACAAACAATTTAAGCCCCTTCACTGACTTGTTTCTTCTGTACAAGCTCAGATCCAGTAACTCAGATGAAGCAAGTGTCAGTCTTGCTGGAGACTGCCCTAGCACAGAAGGCCTTGCCAGTTCCTGGGAGACTAAACAGTACAACCTTGGGAGGCTCAATGCCCAGGTTAACAAACTGCTCTGGATGAAGTACTGGGGTTTCAACCTCTTTTCGCAGTTTCTCAGTCTGCTCCTTACACCCACCATCATCACTGTATGGGATGTCAGGTTTTTTCTCAACCTAACATCTGGTCAATCTTAGGAGGCAGGGGAATGTGTCCACATCAACTCTCATCCCTTCTTCAGTATCAGTGGGCACCACCTGATCGCTGAGGTCCACCACAAACTTGGTAAACTAGATAATTTATTTCGGGTCCTCTGAATCAGCACTGATTATCTTTGTATACCTCGCAACCTGTAAAGGTTGCTTGCTCTGCTTATCTGTAGCCAAGTCCCAGAGTGCCCAGGCAGGGATGCCAGGCTGGTGTCAGACTCTTTTTGTTGTTGTTGTTTCTTTTTGTTTTGGTACCAGGGATTGAACTCATGACCTCACGCTTGGCAGCCGGGTGCTTATACCGCTGAGCTAGATGCCTGGTGTCAGTCTCTTTAATGCCAGTAAGCTCATTAATTTTCTTGAGAAGTTGTTGAATGTCATCTTCAACCTGCTTGATCTGCCTGACCATAAGTTTTCAGCAGGCAATATCCCCCTCATCCTGAGCTCAGATAGACTTGTCATCCTTCTCATCCTCTGTGGTTTTCCACTGCTCAGCACAGAGGTGATCTGGCATTTTAGGAGATGGAAGTGCCTCAGCTCTTTGGTGATTATACAGCACCTTCTTTCTTCCAATGGTGCTTTCCTAGTTGGTTCTTTGAACAGGCCAATATGTGATGTCCTGGTCCATCCTGCCCAGGACATCAATCATTCATTTGTCCAGTGTATCCACAGGTTACCTACCCATTAATCATTGGAGCCATTTTGTTATCAGATCAGCTGCTAAGATATTGTGGTACTGGTACTTAAGTAAACCTGAGAAGTGGGCTAAAGCTATGCCACACTTCATATTCATCCCATCACATAGGCATTGTATCATCTCACGTCGTCACAAGAAGGGTGGTTCTATTCACATACTTCATAATACTGCGTATTGTTATAATTTTTCTATTTTATTACCAGGTACTATTGTGATTTGTTTCTAATTTATAAATTAATATTATTTATGTATGTATATGAAAAAAACATAGCATGTGTTTGGCTTGATACTATTTGTAGCTTCAAGCATCCACTGGGTTTTTAGAATACATTCCCTGTGAAGAAGAGGGAAACACTGTAACTAATAGAGGCTGAATCAGTAACCTAAACCCTCCTAACAAAGAAAAGCTCAGGACTGAATGGCTTTACTTATGGATTCAACCAAACAGTTAAAAAAAGAATAAAACCAATTTTCTTCAAACTCTTTGAAAAAATATTGAAGAAGTGGGAAACACTCCAGAATGATTTGAAGAAGGCAGAATTACCTTGATAACAAAAGCAGACAAAGATATTATTTTAAAAAATATATACAAACCAATATCACGGATAAATATTTATGCAAGACTCTTAAGCAAAATACTAGTAAACACAATTTAACAATATGCTACAAAATGCTACCACTACCAAATGAAATCTTTTTGTTGGAATGCAAAGATGATTCAACATATGAAAATTAATCAATGTAATAATAATGACAGAATAAAGAGGAAAAATAATATAATCTCCAAATTGATATTTAAAAAATCATTTGACCAAATTAAAAACTGTCATGAAAAAATCTTAGCGAACTGGAACAGCATAATAAAGACCATGTATGGAAAGCCCACAGACAACGTTGTACTCAATGTTGAAAAACTGAAATGTTTTTCTCTAAACTCAGTGCAAGAAAAGAATGCCTACTGTTATGGATGGAATTATGACCTTGAAATTTCATACATTAAAACTCTAATCCACCATGTGACTATATTTGGATACATAGTCCAAATGGAAGTACTTTATGGAGGTACTTAAAACTAAATGAAATCAAAATGGTGGTTTCCTAAGGTGATAGGAATAGTGTCCATATAAAATGAGATGCCAGAGTGTGTTCTCTCTCTCTTTCTACTCATGCAAGAAGAAAGGCTTAAAAAGAAGAGGAGGAGGAGGAATAGGAAGAGAATGAGAAGGAAGAAGAA